>VZRL01003263.1:7819-106556 GCA_013397895.1 Origma solitaria
TCGATTGCGGGGTTTAGTCACGGTCCAGGCTTCTTTGATATAAGTTTTCTCTTAAATGAGTTTCTTTTCTATAAGTTTTTTCTCCCCTCGCAACATGTGGTGACAGGTTTAAGGATCCTGTGATTTTTGGTGACTGCAGGGCCTTTACAACGTCCCGCGACACAAACTGACCAAAGGGATATTCCAGACCATATGAAATCATGCTCAGTATATAAAGTGGGGAAAAGAAAGAGGAAGGGGAGGACATTCAGAGTGACAGTGTTTGTCTTTCCATGTCATCATTTATGCATGATGGTGCCCTGTTCTCCTGGAGATGGCTGAACACCTGCCTGCCCATGGGAAGCAGTGAATTAATTCCTTGTTTTGCTTTACTTGTCTGCACAGCTTTTGTTTTCCCCATTAAACTACCTTTATCTCAACCCACAAATTTGCTAGCTTTACCAGTTCTCTCCCTGATCCCACTGGTGTGAGCATGAACAAGCAACTGCATGGGGCTTGGCTGTTGGCTGGGGTTAAACCACAACAATGTCTTTTAGTGCTCTTTGTGGGGTACAAAGCATTGAGATCAGGACAGATCTGACCAGAGTATGTTAAAATACAGTTACTATAAAAATTCATTGTATTGGTTTAATAGTTCCTGGTTACAATGTGGATTTATTTGCTCTCATACTTGTGGCATTTTGTCTCTATTATATTAATAATACGTTACTTGCAGTACATGTTCTGTGCGGTGTATTTTATAGGATGGGCTTATCATATGGTAGTGTCACTGGTCACCAGTCTGGTGTCTATATTCAGTATTGCAGATGCCTTTGTGCTTTGGGAGTTACCTACTGGGAATGATTAATTATCACGTCTTTGGTTTTTGGTCCTCAGAGGAGCAGCCTATGGGGGAGACTCTTTCCTATATCTTTTTTTCCTGCTTTTTTCCCTTCCTTGTCTTCCAGGCTGGTTTAAGTAGTCAAGACTTTAAAGACTTTTGAATATCCTTTGACTACCATTGAGACCAGCCTGGGTTTTTTTGCTAGGAGCCAGCATGTTATTGCTTATGATTCTGGTCTTGTTTAAGGTCAGACAAATAATTAAGAACATTACTCAGAGATCTGCTCAAAACCTGGATAGTTTGGCATTGGGTGGATAGTGTGTGAGGTTGTATGGACGGGTACCTAGGACAGTGGGCACCTTCAATGTGTTTGCAACTTACCCCTGATCAAGTGCAGAATCCAGAAAAACTTGTGAAGTATTGAAAAAAGGTGTTCTGGCACTCCAGAGAGGACCCAGGTCACTGCAATGTGTAAGGGCCTGACCCAGGCCTTTTGAGCCAGGTTCAACAGCACCTGCAGGAGGAAAAGAAGGTCTCTAAATCTGACAATGAGACAACCTGCAGCTGCCCCAGCCCACCTGACAGACCCTGTGACTTCTCCACTCCCACTGATTGGCATTGCCACTGAAACCACTGAAGCAGAGAATCAGCGTGGGCTGGTGTCAGTGGCCCCTGCACAGAAGCAGAAGAAATGTGCATCAAAGTCACCCAGTCAAAATGCTTTAGCAAAAACAGTCAAGGAGGTCAAGGAGGGTGAAGAGGATGAAGCAGGACCATCACAAGGTCAGAGCCGTTATCAAGGCTATCTCAGGAACCAGCAGAGGAGACAGAAGAGACATGACTTGATGCCTATCCCTGAGTGAGCTCTGGGAGATATGGAAAGATTTCAGCCATCATCCATGAGTGTATTACTGCCTGGCTGGTCCGTTGGTGGGACAACGGAGCCAGCAATGTGGAATGAGATGGTAAGAAAGCCAGGCAGCTGGATCACTTGCTATGGACCCAGGCATTGACAAAGCAGTGCGGAAAAAGACTCAAGTCTTTAGTCTCTGGAGGCATTTCTTACCAAGTGTGAGGGGGAAAAGTATCCCTATAAAGATGATATTCCATGTAACTTAAGCAAATGGACTGTAATAGAGAAAGTTACTCAGTTCCAAAGGGAATTAGCTGTGCAAGAAATGATGTATTTTGACGTGGACAATGCCCAGGTCCCCATGCATCCAGACCACATCTTGTGTCAATTACCTACGTGGCAGAAATTTCTGCAGAGTACAGCAACGGCACATGAAACCTCTTGACAACAGTAATTTGGAAAGATGATGCACCACCAACAGTGGGTGATGCAATTTGGCAACTCAAGGAATATGAAGACAGTATTCCGTCCTCCATCATTGCGTCTGTGAAGAAGCTAACTGATAAACTGACTCAGGAGCTCTGGCAATTCAGAGGGAATATGTTGGCTTCCCGTCTGTATGGGCCTGTATTTCAACAACTGGCAGCAGGTATCCTCTTGCTCAAGAGAGGGGATATACAAGATACACACGATGGGGGTACCCTATGGTTTTACCTGTGGGACCATGGAGATGGTACAAGGAAGTGGGATGGATAACCTACCATGACCTAGATGCATGGGTGTGGGAATTGCAGGGAAAAGCAACCGTAACTGGGAGTTTTTCCAGGAAAGTTGCTGTTCCAGTCTTCAGGGAGCAGTTTTTCAAGCAGAATGAAAGGTCTGATCATACTGCTGACTCATATGGAAAGAAGTTCTTGTCCATTTGTGCAGAATATTAGTGGGGAGCCTTTTGACCAGTATTAGAGGGGCCCTACCTCCAGCCGGGGGCAGAAGAGGAATAACCAGGTTTATTGGACAGTGTGGATTTGATGGCCTGGCGCAGCAGCCCCACAGGAGTACAAGGCTTTAGTAGACATTGGTGCACAGTGTACCCTAATGTCATCAAGCTATGTAGGGGTGGAATCCATTTGTATTTCTGGAGTGACGGGGGAATCCAAACAGCTGACCATATCGGAAGCTGAGATTAGCCTGATTGGAATGAGTGGCAAAAGTACCCTATCGTGACAGGACCAAAGGGTATATGCATCCTTGGCATAGACTATCTCAGGAGAGGATATCTCGAGGATTCAAAAGGCTTTTGGTGGGCTTTTGACATACTTGCCCTGGGGATGGAGGAAATTTCAGATGTCTCTGTTTCTGGGGTTGAAGACCAGCAGGTGCCAATGGCTGTCATAGCAGTGCACCAGAGGCAGTATTGCACCAATTTAGGCTCTGTAATTCCCATTTATAAGCTAATTTGTCATCTAGAGAGCCAAGGAGTAATCAACAGGACCTGCTTATCCTTTAACAGCCCCATCTGGCCAGTGTGAAAGTCCAGTGGAGAATGGAGGCTGACAGCAAACTCTTGTGGACTGAATAAAGCCAGGCCACCTCTGAGTCCTGCTGTACTCAACATGTTAGAACTTCAATATGAGCTGGAGTCAAATGCAGTCAGATGGTGCGACAATTGATACTGCTGTTGTGTTTTTCTCAATCCCTTTGGAAGCAGAGTGCAGGCCACAGTTCGCTTTTATTTGAAGCTGTGTCCGGTAGTACTTGGAATTGACTGCCCATGGGTTGGAAACACAGCTGTATCATCTGCCGTGGACTGATCAAGACTGTACTGAAACAAGGTGAAGCTCTGGAATACCTGCAATGTGGTGGTGATAGCATTTTGTGAGGAGATAACAGCAGAAGAAGTTTTGAGAAAAGAAAGTAAATAATCCAAATCTTTTTAGAAGCTGTTTTGCCATAAAACAGAGTAAGGTAAAGGGACATACACAGGAGATCCAGCTCTTAGGAATCAAATGCCAAGATGGACACTGTCAGATCCCAATGGATGTTAGGAATAAGATAACAGTGATGTCCCCACCAATACAAAAGAAACACAAGCTTTTTTAGATGTTGTGGGATTTTGGAGAATGCACATTCCAAATTGCAGTCTGATTGTAAGCCCTCTCTGTCAAGTGACCTGGAAGAAGAATGATTTCAAATGGGGCCCTGAGCAGCAACAAACGTTTGAACAAATCAAGTTAGTTCATGCTGTATCCCTCAGGCCAGTCTGAACAGGGCAAGATGTAAAACATGTACTTTTTGTTGCAGGTGGAGAAGAATGGATCTACTTGGAGCCTCTGGCAGAAAGCAGCAGGGGAGACTTGAGGCTGACATCTAGGTTTTTGGAGTTGAGCGTACAGAGGATCTGAAGCCCAGTATACTCTAACTGAAAAGGAGATACTGGCATCTTTCAAAATGCTGAGCCACTTCAGAGATTGTTGGTACTGAAACACAGCTTCTGGTACCACAGTTACCTCTGTTGAGTTGGGTGTTCAAAGGGAGGGGTCTCCTCTACATATCGTGCAACAGGTGCCACATGTAGTAAATTGGTTGCACTGGTCACACAAACAGTTTGAATAGGAAACCCTTGTCATCCAGGAAACTTAGAATTAATCATGGACTGGCCTGAAGGCAAAGATTTTTGGAATGTCACCAGACATGTGCTGAAGAGGCCCCACTATATAATAAATTGCCAGAAACTTAGAAACAAGATGCCTTGTTTACTGATGAATCCTTCTGTCTTGTGGGAAAGCAACTGTATGGAGTCCCCTGTAACAAATCACAGAAATTGCTGGAGGAGAAGGTGAATTGAGTCAGTTTGCAGAAATGAAAGCCATTCAGTTGGCCTTAGACATTGCTTAATGAGGGAAATGGCCAGTGCTTCTACCTCTGTACTGACTCATGGGTGGTGGTCTTGTGGGGGTGGTGGTAGCAATGGAAGCAGAATAACTGGCCGTCTAGGAGTAAACCAATATGGGCAGCGCTGCCTGGCTGGAAAGGTTGTTACGAAGAGTGAAGGCCAAGGTCATAGACTACATGAATTCAACAAACATGGTTTTTTTGTGGACATTTCGTGAACATTTCACAGAGGTGTTTCAGAGACTAGGGAAATGATGTCTGTATGTATCTATCAAAACAGATAAGTAGGGAAGGTGATGGGATATTGGGAAGTGTGAAACTTGGTGTGGCGTAAAGGGTATGGAATAAGGGGTGGATTAAGTGTTAGTTTTGGCTGGGGTAGAGTTAACCTTCACAGTGGCTGGTATGGGGCTCTGTTTTAGGTTTGTGCTGAAAATGCAGATGATTATACAAAGATATTTTTGGTATTGCTGAGCAGGGCTTACACAGAGCCAAGGCCTTTTCTGCTTTTCATGCTGCCACACTGAGGAGGACACTGCATTTATGTGGGAGATTGGGAGGAGACCCAGCACGGGCAGGTGACTCAAACTGGGTCCCTAAATGGATATTCCATACCATATGACATAATGCTCAGTATATAAATGGGGGGAGGGGGGGAAGAAGGAGGAAGGGAGAACCTTTGGAGTGATAGCATTTGTCTTCCCAAGTCACCATTACATGTGATGGGCCCCTGCTCTCCTGGAGATGGCTGAACACCTGCCTGCTCATGGGAAACAGTGAATTAGTTCCTTGTTTTGCTTTGCTTTTGTGCACAGCTTTTGTTTTCCCTATTAAACTGTCTTTATCTCAACCCATGAGTTTTCTTCCTTTTACCCTTGTAGTCCTCTCCCTGATCCTGCTGGTGGGGAGTGAGCGAGCTGCTGTGTGAGGCTTGGCTGTCAGCTGGGGCTAAACTGCAATGCTAGGTGTAAAATCCACAGTAGTATCACTATGTTTAAAATCCATAATAATATCACTGGAGTAGTGTTAATTTAATCTGCTCTGGGGTAAATGTAAGAATATGCTCATCTAATGTGATAAAATGTGTAAAGTTCCTGTCAGTTCCAGGAAAACGATAGGGAAAAAAATAAGAAGGAAAACAACATGAGTCACAAAGAGAGTGTGAGTCAGCATTAGTGGCTGAACTGTTCATCAGTCTGGTAACTTGCTATAGAAATTGGTTCGTGATGTTTTGGGAGTAGAAGAGGAAATGTGTTTATTCTGAGCCTCTGCATAGAAATGCCAGCAAAGATAGCCAACTTGCTTCTGAGTCAGTGTGCTCCTTTCTTCTGACTATTCTGGTATCAGGTTATGAATCTGAGTTGAAATGAATCCTTCTGGTTAAGTTCCTCTGCTGAGGATGTAGGAAAACAGTAGAAATCATATGTGAAGAGTAATGAAACAGGAATAAGGCACTCTGGTAGAGAATACGATTCATTTATCAGAAGTAACAGTTTGAGAAAACTAGCTTTCCAAGTTTTATATCTGAAGTGGCAGAGTAACTTCATAAGTGTGCTTGATGTAGGGAACAGTAAATACATTAACTTTAGGAATACTGTTTGTATTGTCTGCAGGCTTTGGTCGCATATATGCAGCATCAGGGGAACTAGCCTGTAATAGAAGGAAAAACAGTGATAGCCAAGTGCTGGAGAGATCTGCTGCTTACCCATTTAATTAGGAAATCATAGTTTTGACGTGGTGCCATGTTGTTTAAGGACCCTTGTTTATGGAATCATTTTGCCAACACTGATATGTACTGTGGTGATGCTAGAGCTGGTGGTATGAAAGGGAGCCTGATGGCAAACCATCCACACTGGCAGCTAAAATGCCATGATGTCCATGGGTGTGTTAAATGAAGTAAAGATGCGATTTTCTGCTGAGGGAGAGTTCCATCATTTCTGATTGCAGGGTAGGAAGTGTGCAGATTTACAACATGCAGGTACAGAAAATGTATTTCTGTTCACTGAGATGAGGCCGAGTAAAGCAGTTGAAAACAAAACATTACCCTTACACCTTGTTCCTTGCCTTTCGAAAAGTGCTATGGTGGTGGAGTACTGTATACTTTAATCTATTTCTCTGCTGTTGCTTCTCACATGAGAACCATATTCCTTGGAGGCTGAACACAAGTACTTTGAAACTAAGTGTATAAAGCAGTCATCAGTTGTTAAATTACCAGTAGTTATCAATGATCCACCTTCCCTCAGATTGTTTTATGAACTGTATGATTATACATGTTTCACTTGCCATTCTCTTCCCTCTCTGACTTCAGATGACTGTTCATAGTTCTCCATACTCTGTGTAGCAGATCATTGCCTGACATTGTGGGGTTTTTCTACCATAGTTGACAGAGTTCCTGGCCCACCGCAGAGTTAGTAAACATGCTGCAAGGGGGAGAGGACCAAAAGGGCCATTTGCCCTCTGTAATTTTGAAGATTCCGCACACCTTAGTAGGGACCCTGGCATTTGTATGGGAAGGCACTTGGAGCAGGCCATTGCTCCAGTGCGAGTCACAAAATAGTTGCAAGTGTGCCAATATGAAAGAATAAAACCTTATTCTTGCTGTCCAGAAGATACAAACGTCAATTACTGGTGTTTTGTTGTTGGTGGTATTTCGTTTATTTCGCCCCTAAAGACAGCCACTGCCAATCTGGTATTGAAAAGAATGAAAAGTTCCCTTCCCCACTCTTCTCCCCCTCTTTTTTTGAACCTTCTTGAAAAACTTTTGAAAGCAGCTAACCATTCTTCCTAGCAGGAAAGGCAGAACAAATGGAGGAGTTATCTAACTAGGCATGAATTGAGTGAAAGAGTTTCATTAAACACAAATGTGAAATGAAGATACAGAAGCATGGGATAGGTAGAGATGATGTTATTGAAGGACTAACTCAGGTCCATGCTTGTGTACTAGAAAAATTAGCAGCCTTCAAATCTAGCTAAAAACGGTTGTTTGGCAATTATTTGCTAGCAGATGGTATTCCTGGAATTAGCTAATAAAATGGAATGTTTTATAAAACTTCTGGTCTTTATAAATGAGTCTTTTTTTATTTTTTAACACTGTTCTTTTGAGGGTAAAAAAGTTGCCTGTTCAGTTATATTTTCATGTCCACCTGTTTCTTTGTTTTATGTGTGTGTTACTGTTAGATTTAGAGCAGCTACACTTGTCTGTTCTCTTCTTAAATTCCTCCTTTAGAGTCCTTCTCTTCTGGTCAGTACTTAAATATTTATCTCATTGACATGATCTGTTGCTTACCACTGCTTAACCTTACTTGGATAAAGCCCATTATCTAGTTTAAACCTGTTGTTCTAAAGCTGTAGAGAGATTATCTTTTCCAGATCCAGCTGTGCACATTGATGGCTATGTAGCTTCTAGCTGTACATTGCTATCATGATTGTCCAGTTTGTCCCCAGTTTGTGCCCATGGAATAATTTGTGAGTGCTCCTGAGTCTTTCAGGCAGAACTGGCCAAAGAAAGTGTTTGTTTCGATGGCTTCTGCTCAAGCAATTGCAAGTGATTTTACTTGAAGTGAATTAAGACGAACAAAAGCTTTTGGCATAGCTACAGGTTTCTGCCAGGACTGTTTTTAGCATACCTGTTTGCTGAATGAGTGTCTGTTTACTGAATTTTTTGATGAAAATATCTTGGCACCTCTGTTGAGATTCCAATATGAATACAGAATCCGGAACAGCATTTGTACTGACGGGAAAGATTGAGAGCTTGGACTCAGTGATAAATTCTGTGAATTTTTCTAGTAAGAATAGGAGAGCAAAGCTGTCAACATCACTTAAAAAAAGCAGAGGGTGCACCTGTGTAGCAGAGATAAAGTGTTAAGCATATGATTTGTTTTTGAAAAGCTAAATTTTGAAAGTGAAATAAAATTACTACAAAAGACCTTCTGTGTTACATAAGGAAAAGATTTTTTTTGTTTGTTTGTTTATATTTACAGTTTGAGTTAACTATTAATCTGTTTTTTAGGGCATCCAAGATGGATCTCAAGTGTGCTCTGGAAGAATGTTCAATGGCACTGAACTTATTTCTAAACAATAAGTTCTCTGAAGCACTGGAACTGCTTCGTCCATGGTGAGATTCTGTTATTTCCTGAAATTACTGTAAACAGATAGTATCTAGTACCTGAAGATTAATTAAATCCTCTGAAGATAGTAGCTTGAACTTATTCTCTTTTATCCAAAAGCATTTCTGTATATTTGGGGTCTATTTATTTGGTTTTTGGGTCATTAGGACTATCTCAAAAACTGTTGATGAAGCACTGAATTGTTATGTTAGAGTTTATCATTCAAGCTGTCTTCCCTCACTTAGATGGGAAGAGCTGGACAGCAATTATTCAATGCATTTTTGATCAAATAATTTCTACAATGAGACTGGTTTTGACAATACAGAAAAGCTGGAACAAAACAACAGAATAATCCTTTTGTTGTGTTTTATATTATGTTTGAGTCTGGTGTTTATCTTTAAGCTCATCTTTCATTCTTTTAACTAATTCTGGTTGTTCCCCTGTTGCCTTTCCCCTACTGAGAAGAAAAGCATGGCAGTGCAGATGTAGGGAATTAAAGAATATGGAGAGGCTCACAAGTGAAACCTGTCCTATTTGTGACTTTGAGGGGAGGCAGTCTAGGTGGCTGATCTTTAGGACTGGGATCTGAATCACATCCGCTGTTTTCCTGTCTGTGTCAGAAAGAAACACGTTATATTGAGGGATGTGTTGGCAAGAGGGATAATTAGCCTATGTTAATAGAGCAAGGTAATGTTCTAGCTCTGCAGTTTGGTGCTGGTAAGAATGGATTAAAAGTGATGTGTTGGACTGCGAACTGTATGAACAGTTCAAGAACAGCTTTAAATGAAACTTCAGAAGGATGACACAGCTATCCAGTGTTTGCTTTCAGTGCTATGGAGAGCTCAGGTGAGGAAGGCAGTAAGCAGGGATATCATCTTTTAAAATCAGCTATAGTTAGATTCAAGCACTCTTTTCCGAGCATTGTGTAGTGTTATTTCTAATAGAGCAATGCTTTGAGAATGGCCACCTCCACTTGTATGTATGCTAAAACTATTTTTGTGTAGTATTGCAAAATATGTTCTCCATGCAAGGATTGTGCCTCAGTGTATTGCTATATACGTGCGCACATGTATTGCCCAAATGTTTTTTGTATATTTCATTCTGCATTGTAAAACAGAAAACCTCCCTATTTTGTTTTAGTGTTTTTATGTACAGCAAGTTATTTGTTTTAATTGATGTTTGCTAATAAACTTTGAGCTTATTATTTAGTGTATTACAGAGGTTGCCTATCCTAGCAGCAAAACAAAAAGGTGCCTTTAAAAAAAACCCAATTGTTTTACTGAAAAAAGAGCCTTTTATTGAAAGTTAAGTCCTTAAATAGTGTACAAATTGTAGGGTGTTGATGTATTTGAGAAACAAAAACTTAGCTCAGAGGTCTGTCTTTGCTTAAGATTTCTGTTTTCAAAACTGCATTTGGTAGTTGGCTCCTTGATTTAGAAGGAAGAAAAGATGTTGAGGAAACTGGAGATGATCCAATAGAGAGCTAGCAGCATATCTAGAAGATGTGTTATATCTAGAACATATGACTCATTCAGATGAATTTGGTTTAGCTTGACGAAAAGGAGACTTGGGCATTAAACTAGTAGTGGTCTGGATCTGTTGAGGGGAAGTTGCAGAGGCGCCCTTCTCCCAAGTGCCATATGGTAAAGCAAGAGTCAAATCTCCACAAGGTCATGGTTAAGAGGTTCAGATTGGACACTGGTAAAACGGACAGCACTAGTACAGTACCCACAGAAATTGCCAAAGGAGTATGCAGTCTTCATTTTCTTGAACTTCTTGGAACTTGTGTAGGCAGAACCTGAGTTTATCTGACACAATGTAGGCAGTAATGCTGCTGCAATTGTATGTGATCTCCCTAAGCACTTTCCAACAATTCTTTTTGTAATGGTGTAGTTCAGTGTAGTCTTTTATGCTGAACTGAGCATATGTGTGTACTGACATTTCCATGACACAAAGACACATTTGGTCATTGGATCACATAATAATGTTAGAAGAACCTTTTCCTTACTTATGTTAAGTGAAATCATGTGAATGAGTATTTATGTCAAGGCTTAACTAAATTAAATAGATATACCAGCGGACTATAAATGGTATTTAATGAAGTGTAAATGTTTGAGTAACCCTAGAGGGATATTTCCTGGAACTTGCTGTGACAGTATCCTGTGGAGGCAGACTGTAGCATCCATTGGAAGATGATATTGCTAGGTTATGTTCTGATGTCTGTTACTTTCCTGCTTAATTCTTCTGTCTTTTCACAAATTAATACAAGTGCCTCTGCATTTAATTTTGTATTGTAATGTAAAGTGTTGCTTCAATGCATAAGGTTTGTTTTCCCTAGGTCCAAAGATAGTATGTACCATGCACTTGGATACAGCACTATTTTAGTTATGCAAGCTGCTATGACCTTTGAACAACAGGATATACAAATGGGAATTTCTACAATGAAGGAAGCTTTGCAAACCTGCCAAAGGTAAGCCCAAACAATGACCGTTGTGGGATACTAAATCCAATTAGCATTCTTCATGACATGCCCTGGTTCTGTGTATGCTTTTAAAGCAGGCTCTTGTCTGTATGATAGTGATGAAAATTTGTAAAGGTGGAGTAAGTCCCACTAGACAATTATTACTGGTGAGGATATTTTTCCACATAGTGTTGTGGAAATAACAGACTTGTCATGTCTGAGTATTAATAGCTGCTAAAGTTAGTTAAATGTTTGGTTCACTGTGTAGCCCTATACATAAGTTGACATTACATGATTGAACTGTCTGAGCTACTGCCAACTGGAACTTTTTGTTTTCCAGCTGTTTGAAGGCCTATATTTTGTCAAGGCTTCCCTTTCAGCATGAAAACAGTCTATTTTAAATAGTTGTTTACAAAAATTGAACCAATTGTCTAAGCTTGTACTAAGACTCCGTCTAAAAACCAAATGAATTTTTTATTGTGGTTACAAATGTATTTAGCTTACCTTAAAATTAAAGAGCTGTTATTCAGATCAGAAACTATTTGAACTAAACATTTTGCTTCTGATCTTTCTTTGAACAACAATGAAAAAGAATAGAAAGTAAAAATTATTACTGATTTTTTTTTAAATTAAAAAACCTTATAAAATGGGTTGTACAAGCTAAAGCGTTAAACAAACCTCTGACAAACATGGAAATTATTTCTACTTTACTGGTTCTTCATCATATTGGTTGGGTCATAGTTTATCACAAATGATCTCCCAAGAAATTACTACCAAATGTTAGTTTAGAAATTTAACGTCATCATCTTAGCAATGACAAAAAAAAAAGGAAATGAGAAAAAATTATCTGATATGATCTGAAAAAAAGGAAGGGTCAGCAGTTTCTGCATCTTTTTCAGGTGTGCTATCAATTCACAGTTTTATCTGAACTATGTTGTTTAGTATGTCTGAAGATTAGATATCCATGTAGTCTAGACAACTTCAATGCAGGATTTCATCTCTGCAGGATATGAACTTTAATTCGTAAGTGCTCTGGTCTAGTCTGTCGCAAAACTCATAAAAATGCAAGAGAAAGGCAATCAAATGTTCAAAGGTGAAGAATTACCAGAATTACGTGTACCTTAATTGCCTCTTTTCTTGTATGCATTATGTTAATGTGTAGTGTCATAATCTTGTTTTCAGAATCCCACAATTGTGGAAGTGTGAAGAGTAGTGTAAACAAATGATAAGCTAATGGCTAGTATTTATAATCAGTGACTCCGTGGCTTACAGAGTGAATTAATTTTCTCAATGTAGAATTGTTTCTTTCGCTTCATCATAAAGCTGAATTGTTCGTAAATAGTCGACAAATTAATTTTTGGAATTAATACATGCACAGTTGAGATCTCTTGAAAGTAAAGTATGTGATTGTTTTAGCATTTTATCTGGCATAAACCATGATGAAATACTGAAGCATTTATGTTGAAAACAGAGCTCCTTTTGATTTTTTCATTCTAATTCTGAGTACAAGTTTAAGAAACAGAAAAAAGCAATTCATAAAACTTCAAAGCCTAATTCACGTGTCTTGCCCAGCATCAGAGACACCTCTGCAGCTGGTGAGTGAAAGTGGGGTTGAAGCTATCACACATTTAAATGAGATGAATTGAAGTTGCAAGCATTCATTTAATGCTAGGCTTTTTAGCCTAGAGGCATACAAGCCTTTAGACTACTGAAAGAATTGAAACAGTAGGCAAATAGTCATTGTGCTAAGAATCTCTGTAAATTTTGATTGGAAATTATTAAGAATTCCAATAATTAAATTCAAGTTTGTGTTGAAATGTATGGGTTTCTTTTCTTCCATGAACAACTTACTTAGATTCAGGAAGAGAAGCACAGTGGTGGAATCCTTGTCCAATCTAGTTTCTAAACAGGCAGTGGATCAGTTGAGTGAAGGTAAGTGGTTTATAATACAGTAAAAATAAAAAAGTGAAAAAAGCTCGAAACTACCGTACCAATGTGTACAAATACGCTTAACTCTGTAACTTGAACCAGTGTCTTACAGTAATAAACATATAAACAATGTATATAATCTATCTTTTTCTAACTTGAATGCAAAGCTTCAGTGGGGAATTCAGCCTAATTTTTTTGTCTCTGAGCATGCATGAATTAAGAGAGGAATGCCTTTCACAACACATTATAGGACTGAAGAGAAATTTCCTTTTTTTGACTTAAGACAGCTCCCAAAAGTTTAAGAATCATTGATGCGGAGAATACATCCTTGTCATTAGTTGCATTGGAATCTGAATATATTAACAAGTTTTGTGCTTGTCTGTTTTGCCTTAAGGTGTTTTGGGAAATGGTATCAGTACATTGTTCATGGCTCTGAAAATGCTGATCTCCTATTTCTGATTCGGGCAGAATCAAGTATGCATTTTTTTCTAACCTGGCACAAGAATCCTCTTTAATACTTGGACACATCAAACTCACCACGTATGCACTGTACATACAGCAGCCTTGTGCATGTGGCTGGTCTTGCAGCATGGGTGCAGAGCAACTCGTGTCATGTGTGTTAAATCAAATGTACTTTAGTGCTGCATGAAGACAGAAAGTCTGCCTGGGGCTTTCGGTTTGTCGAGCATGACTTGGTGAAAACCTGTTCATAATGTCTTAGTGGACATAGGAAAACCCTCAGCGAGGGTTGCCATTCATGCCCAGAAGTTTCTTGTAAGACATGGAAGGAGGGTTGAAAGACTTAGTTGCTGTAGGCACTTAAGCTTAGAATCAATGAAAAGTACAGGAGACTACCAGAATGTCAAGTAGCTTTTGCCATAGACTGAGGTCAGTTCTGACAAGATTTTATCTGAGAAGAGAAATAGAAGAATTCTGTTGGGATTTATGTGTTACAGCTACTACTCAGCAGTTACCAAAATGGCAACAGCAGAATTTTGCTTTTTTTTTTTTTTCCCCCCTTTCTTTTCCTTGTCTTGGCAGCATTTTGTTTGTTCCATTGACCCCAAGAAGACAATATTGACAATGACTTTGCTGATACTAAATAACTTTTCTTTCTTACATAGAGGAAATGCATGCTGAAATCTGCTATGCTGAATGCTTATTACAGAAAGCAGCTCTCACCTTTGTACAGGTAAAATCAGTTTTTGATTTTGTGTGTCAGTGTAATGGAGAGAGATTAGTACTTGTAAAACATCATTCCAACAATAGATGTGGTATTTAAAACCACATGTTTTGCTAGTGAATGTTATTTCATGGCAGTGATTGGAAGTATGGTAAATCCTGTGCGCTCAGCAAGGCCCTCTCTTTGTTTATATGAATAACCAGAGTTATTATTGATATTCAGGTACCAAGGTGTCACCCCCAGGTATATTGTAGTTTTATACAGGTGGTATGTTTAAATTATTTGCGTCACATCAGACAGTGTCCAGTGCTTGTATAAAAAGTTCAAGTATGAGGAAGTGTGTTGTTTGAAAATATAAGTAATTTTTTGCACAAATGGGTAGAATGCTTCCCAACTAACAAACCTTTAGCTGATACACAGATGTAATTTCCAATTCAGTCTTGCTCTCTGTGCACTTCAATGTGTTGTCAGGAATAATATAGTAATGAATGATTATAAAATGGGCATGCCTTAGCATTGCTGAGATAACAGCTCACAGAAAGATCTGGTATTTTATGGTGTCTGGTGCTGCTGATTTAGGCTGTGGTTCAGGGACTTCGTACTACAGAGCTTTCAAATTCAATTTGAAATTTGATTCTTGAAAACAGGAGTTGTTAGTTACGCTTTTTTAACATATGTATTTAAGAAATGTTTATTGGATATGTTTTAGATAATCTCTTCCAATATAAATTATGAGAAGGAAGTGAGGCACATAGATACTAAGGTCCTGTAAGTTTCTTTACCAAGTATTTATAAACTTCTTGATCCAATATTTGGCCAGAAGTGTCAGGAAATATTGGTGGAATGCCAGTTTTTTCTATAACTGGCTTTCTCCTTTACTAACCAAATGGAAGAAACCCTCTTTATTTTTGTTGGGTGGGTTGGATCGTTTTTAAGCATAAAAAGAATTTTGAAGACATTGTTGAAGCAGCTGAGTTAGAACTGTATAAAATCATAAACCCCCCCCTTGGATATATATTTTCTCTAAAACACCACCACTGTATTGCTTTTGACTGTAATACCCCACTCTGCCTATTGCTGTCCTGACCCGTGTTTTTCATCCTTGGCTGACCATGGTTTGTGTGAGGATGATGATGATAACAAAAATGTAATTACTCATAAAGAGGGAAGTAGAATGCTTTTACTGAAACACTTGTGTTTCAGTGTTCAGATTTGCAGACAAAACAGATGAAGTCTTTTGAAATGGTGATCCTTTTATGAAAGCCAGGATTTCCTTTGGTTCACTGTTCTGAGGCTTTTTTGGGGTGCTTTTTTATTTTCCACATCGTGTATATTGCCCTTAAGTATTTAAATGTGCATTTCTGAAATGCCAGCACATATTCCCCTTCTATGTGAATTCTAGGAGAAAAAATTCCATCCTGTTAGACTGATACCGTCTTGCTTTTCAGGAATTTAGTTTTGATCGGTAGTACATTGTGGCTTTGATTTTTCGACAGGTTAGTAAGGACATATATTAAGTAATATGTGTGGTTACTTTTGGTCAGTGATGGGATTTCATCTGTTCGGGGAATTCTTCAGTTTGTCTTCTGCCAGTTTCTGTTGGCTTGTTTGTGCATGTGAGAATCGCCATTTCTAGATTTTCTGAACAGTTCCTACAGCACCATCTGGTGGAGAGCTTTCTTGGTTCAGTTACACACCTTGCAAATTCTGCTAAAAGTAACACTTTGACACTCTTTTTCACATCTCTGTTCAGTTTTAAAATTTGTAATATGCAGCAAAGAGGTGTTTCCCTGTCAACTTAAAGCAAGTGTTAATGTAAGTCTTAGAGGCACATCTAGTAACCAAAAAACATTTTTAGTGTTTCCACTGAGCATGAACTTATAAATAAATGTAAATGTAGCTGGAAGTCTTTTGTGTATGTGTTTGGTGTAAGAGCTGAATGCACAATATTTTACGGTTAATTTTTTTTTCCAGGATGAAAATATGATCAACTTTATCAAAGGTGGCCTCAAAATTAGGACGAGTTACCAAATATACAAGTAAGCTATTAGAAAATACTTAATTTCAACATTGGTATAAGCAATTGGAGTGGCATTAATGCCTCTAAAATAAAAAGAAATGTTTTTGTAGCAATCATAGTAATTATACTTAATATAATCTCTATGTCATGTTTCCCTTTTCCTCTCTTTTTTCTCCATCACAAGAGAATGTCATCAGGTGCTACAGATGACTCAGGGGAACAAAAGCAAAATTGAGACTTACTACCAGTTTGAAGGAGGAGTAAAACTTGGAATTGGGGCATTCAACTTGGTATGATTTCTTCCACTACAGAAAGTCCATTGGGATAATTCTATAGGACTGTCTTTGTTTGCATATATAGTACTGTAACTGATTTAACATTTACACATTTGTAATGTGGAGTCATAGGCTTTGGAGGTTTTATGCAGTATGAAAACAGCAGAGACTTCTGGTATGCATACTTTCTGGGATGTTTCTGCTAGTTTATTCTGAACTGTTCCATTCTCTGGGAGTAACTATGTATTTCGAGCTGGAAAAACAGCTGCACCTGTCTGTGTGTAGCAGGAATTTTTAAGGTGCTTATGCTGTTGGTTACAGGATACCTGGACTGACTTTTATTTCTAACTCCCCCATGTATCCCATTCTTTTGCTTCAGTGGCATACTCTAGATTCACATAGATGATTATAGTTAGAAGAATCAACAGTAGTTTACTGAGTTTGTGCAAACAAAAATTGCATTTTCTTTACAATTTTCTACAGTTACCTTTTCACATCTGTTGCAGCAGCAGTGAAAGTTGATTCCTTCCTGTACCATTCTAGTCTGGAGATGGCCAATTTTGAGTATGGTCAGAAGAACTCACATCTATCTGCACCAGTCTTTAAAATTCAAGCAATTATGTTTATAAATGCTCTGACCTCTCCTATTTTTCATGGAGTCCTCTGACTAGGAGGCTTAACAGAAAAAGTATCTGATGGGCAGAATGTATTAGGGTGAAAGGAGCTTCTTAAAAACTGATCCCGAAGCAGAGCTTCTGCTTAATGCTCATTAAAAAAGGTGGTTATGGGCTTTGTACCTCTTCAGTGTGGATATGGAAGATATGGAGGATTCGGTTACAGAGGGAATAAAAGTGGATATAATATAGGGATAAATGATGATAGCAACTGCTACTATTTCTAAAACCATTATACTTGCTGATCTGATAATCCAGTGCTACCACAGGAGGAACAAGTAGAACTTTTGTGATACTACCAATAAAATGAAATAATGGTAAAGGAAGATGACAGTTGATGGTTGTAAGTAATACTAAAATAGATATAATACTTTCATTCCGAAAGACCCACAATTTTCAAGCAATTTTGACCAGCTGAAGATAGAAATGTCTGTCATTTTCTAAAGAAGCACAGCGGGACTCTGTCTTGCTCTTTTCATGCTGAATGATCATCAGAATTCTGAGCATGCATGTGTACTTGCAAGTTCTTTAGTATTTGTATTTTTTACTAATGTGTAATAGCATTTAACATAGTAGCTGGCCTTTTTGGTTCACGTTTGTAGCAATTTTACTTTTTTTTGAAGTGCATATGTTTTTAATTACTTTTTGGTTTTTTTAAAATGTATTTCAGATGCTGTCACTTTTACCAGGAAGGATCCTCCGACTTTTAGAATTTATTGGATTTTCTGGCAATAGGGTATTTTATTTGATACTTGTTTTTTCAAATTAATTTTTTCTCAGATAAAGACTGGATGGATTTAATGTCATATATTTCACAGTAAAAGTATAATCTCTGTTGTTTATGAGTATTTTAGTATTGTTAAAAAGGTGAATGGGCTACATGATACAGACATAAAAGCACATATGGTGATACCCTACTCTTTAACAACCATGGAAAATTACCAGTCTGCTTCAGAGGAGATCTTTCCAGTGCAATTTATTTTCTTTTTGCTGATCCTTAAGTAGAGGATATCAGCTTTCTTTTCTAGTTGATGTAGTCAGAAATTAATGTTTCTCATACCAGTAACTGAGGGAAGAATCATGGTTCTGTGTTTTTCCACCCAAAATCCCAGCCCATTTCTTTGGAAGAAAGAATTTCTGAATATCGTGTGTCAGCCTGGAATCTAGGTACATCTTTCTCTCATGGATGAGAAAAGTATTTGTAGCCATAGCCTTGTTTTGTAAACCTAGCCTTGTTTTGTAAGTATTTTACAGATCTTTAAAACTCCTTTTAATGCCCATAAGAAATTTTTAAAAACCAAACCAAAACCAAAACAAAAAACCCTAACAAAATAACCCACAGAACTGTACATAACTAAACTTCAAGTTATTAATACTACGTATGGTAACATATGGTCCATACGGTCTTACTGCTGTTAGCTTGTCCACAATATGGTAATCCTTTTGTAAAATTAGACTTCACTAGAGACCTGTTCATTCTGTTTCTCCCTCTGAAAGACCTGGTTCATGCTGAAGCTCTTCCATAATTCACATATTTTCCCTGTCTAAAAAACCAGTAAAGGCTGAAAAGAGCACACTATTTTGAAATATAATCACAGGTTTTTTGTGTGGTGCTTGAATTCTCCTTTAATTCATCAAGTTGCTATGCAATAAAACTGATGTGTTAATATTTGTTTTGAGGCAAAATTATGTTTCTGAAGAGTCATTGCTCTTGAGCAGGGAAGCTCTGAGCTCGTATCAGCATACCCCAAGCAGTCAAGCTATTATGTAGTGGGTCCAAGCTGGAGAGTAAGGAAAGTCTCACGTGTCAAGAGCTGCATAAGGCTCCATGAATCTGGATCTGTGTTTAGACATTGATGTATCAGCAGAGGTAATATTTTGGTCAAAACCTCAAAGCAGTGGCTGACTTGATGGAAGAGAATTGAGGATAACCAGGGTTTTCTATGAGGGAAGACTCACACCAACCAGTAGCATTGCAACAGTTGTGAGAGTTTTCCACCAAACATAGCTTGAAGGGTGTTATTCTGAAAGGCTTATAGTCAGAAAATAATGGGGAAGGGTTGTAGACCTGTGTGCCTCCATGGTTCATGTGATATTCCCATTTCACCAGAGCACTGAAATGCATGGGTGATTTTATTCAGAATTAGATTAGTCTTCTTCTTTCTGAGTTCTATTAGCTGTGATAGAGCTGTTTTGGTGGAGGATTGTGTTGGATTTTAGGTGATAAATTGCTGAATTATTAAATACTTGTACCTGAAAGGAAAACTGAATTTTGGTTAGCCAGAAAAAATTAATAGTAACTCTGTATACTCATAGTTAATTCTGCATGTGTTTGTGATGTTTCTTAGGAGTTGGGCCTCTGCCAACTACGGGAAGGCGCATCTGGCAGCAGTTTGAGGGCCATTCTGTGTACTTTCACCCTGTTGGTTTATCATACTTACGTCTCCTTAATCCTTGGTGAGACCCACTGTGTAGCTTTTCAGTCATGCTACACCTTATGATAGATATTGTGATTTATTTTTATAACTGAATTCCAAAATTGTGGCCAAATAGGAGTTTGCTGTATACTTAATTATGATCTGAAATTAATGTATGTGACAAAGCTATGTCTTCAGAAACAGTGAGGGTAGATAGTGTTATACCGACATCTTGCTCCATTTGCATGGCTGTCTCAACATGTGACAGCAAAATATTGCAAAACAGTATTAAGTTCAGAAAAGTCATTTTCCATAAATTAGCATCAGATATTGTGAAAACTGTCTCCAGAAAAAAACCTACACCCAGAATTAAATGCTTTTGCCCCATAGAGCTAAAATTCATAATTAATTCTGCATGCTTCTTTGCCATATATTTTCGCATTCTTTGATTTATAAGTATTTTAGTCCTTGTCCCTCAGGCTCATCAGGAAATTAAGGAGAACTTCATTTCTTCCAGTATGACTTGTATTTCATTACTGGCTTCAAAATTAGAAGAGGCAGCTGAGGAATGCTTTCCTAACTTGCTAAAGCAATTAAAGGGATTTAAAAATATAACTAGGATCTATAATGGAACAGTTTATAGAATATTCCTATAATTCTAGTCTGTTTTACTTAGATGTTTAGTATCTTAAAAGAACTTAGTACCTTTGGGACAAGAACTTAGTTTTATAGAAACACAATATGATGAAATAATTCTGCTTTCACATAAAAGCAATCATCCATTGATCTATCAAAGTATAACTTTTGTCAAATGTGATTTTAAAACAAAATCTTAATGTATGAAACTTGGGAGTTTTTAAGTACATTGAGGTGGGTTTGTTATGTTTTCTAGGTACAGGGGAAGCCAACCTTCAGGAAGCAGACAGTCTTCTTGAACCCTACCTCCAGAAATTTCCAAATGTGCGTATTTTCGATAAATTTTATAACTGAAAGGTACTTCCCTAAGCTAAAAATCCTGACTGATTATTTTTATCATCTCCTTTCAAGGGTTCCATTATTCTATTTTACGCTGCCAGAATAGATATACTGAAAGGAAATTTTGAAAAGGTAAATCAGTTTTTTCTTTCTAAGGTTTTTATTAGTTTAGTATTCAACCTGAGGGGGAAAAATAATTAATTCATCTAAGTATACTTTAGTTGGACTGATAACTGTGGCCTTACCCCTCTTCACGTTTACTGTCAATGATGATTCCAGTCCTCCCTTAAGTGAGACTGAAAGGGAAGTTTAACTCATTTTACTTGTCAGGTGTTCTCCACCTGGGTGCTAGGTAAGAATTTGCTCTGTAATTAGACATGGCTCTCACATGGAGCTGTAATTGAGACAGTTTTTATCATTCTTCCTTAACTACTCATAGGCACAATTGAGGTTCCAAGACTGCATAGCAGCCCAACAAGAGTGGAAACAGATCCATCATCTCTGTTACTGGGAACTGATGTGGTGCTACACCTTCCAGCAGGACTGGCTTCAAGCATATCGGTATGCAGACCTGCTCAGCAAAGAGAGTAGGTGGTCTAAGGTAAATGGGCAGGTGGACATTGTTGTGATATTCAGTGATCTCTACAGTTAAAGTTACTTATAGTTTGCACAATAGGTGTCATTTTTGCCTTCTTGTGAGACTCCTAAGTGGAGACACAATGGCACCAAAAGGTTTTAACTGGGTGGTTAAGGATTAATTTTTATTTCATGTTTTGAAGCACCTGAGCCATAACCAACAATGCTTTGGCCAAAACCAGAGATACTTACCTGAGCTGAGAGAAAGAAGAGGGATAGGAAAACCGTTAGCTTGTCTAACAAGTTCTAACACTCACTAGTCAAGTTCTAACGCTCATTAGTAAAACTTGGCTAAAGAAATTGTGTTTGTTGTTTAGAAACCGACACACGTAGTCAGCAAATGTTTTGTGACACAAAATGAGAAGGCTGCTGGGTACAGGGTCTCATAAGAAAAGCTGGGCTATCGGATAACTTTTCCGTGTAAAAATGTTTCTCAAAGCATGAACCAAGCACAGTGTGTCAATATTTTTTTATACATTATTACTGTCTTCTCCTGCCTAGACTACTGTTTTATTATGCTTAATGAAAAAGTGTATGCATCTAATTCTTGGTAAAAGAGGATGAGAATAGTATGTTGAACCTGAAGTTCAAATGTCTTGAATAGAATGAGGGATATTTCTCTTTTTTCCTCTGCAAAACCCAGTTACTCTCCTAGAATCAGTATTCAGATATTTCCTTTTGTTTTTTTCAAGTGTGTCTCTGCATGTAATATATCATGTAATAACAGTAATGGACTTTAGAACAGTTAGGTCATTCAACTTCCTCTCTTTCACAGTGGTTTGTGTAATAACTTCTGTTCTTTGCAGGGGACATCTTTAACATTCTGACTAACTAAATAAAAAATATTAATGAATCCGTTGAAAATAAAATTAAAGCATAAACTGTGTGACAAAGGGTATGCTAGACTTTTATAGTTCTACCTGCCTGAGAATTACTGGAAACACTTTGCTGCAGCAGTTGGGCTTAGAGATTAGAGTTCTAGTGTCTTGATTGAACACAGTGAATTAGATGTGGTAATATGTTGCTGTTTCTTTTTGAAATAGGCAATATATGTATTCCAGAAGGCAGCAATTCTGTGTATGCTTTCAGAGGATGATTTGAAGAGGACTGGTGAGGACATAGTGTCTTTATTCAGGTAAACATTTGTAAAGGAACTAGATGTGCACACTTTTTCCCCCCTTGTCTTTGTCTTGTGTGACTTACTTCCTGCTTATAACCATAAACTTTTCAGTTTTTCTCTTTGCTTTTAGTGTATTTAAAATAGTGCTTTTATCAGCAAAGATGTATCCTACAGTTGTGGTCTGTGTGCTGTAAAGCAGTTTCAAAATGTTATACTTCAGAGGCAAACAGTAAGTCTTCCTAACTGAAATGAGATGGAAAAAAATACTAATAAACAACTTCTGTTTTCCATTTGCTCTTCTTGTAGACAAGTGGATGGTCTAAAACAGAGAATTGCAGGAAAATCTATCCCTACTGAGAAGTTTGCAGTAAGGAAAGCACGACGCTATGCATGTCCTCAACCAGTGAAGCTGATATTACCTGCCTTGGTATTTGTTCTTTGTTTTCATCCTTTTCAAACAGAAAAGAAATCAGTATACTTCATTATAGAGGGAAGGAATAGTATTGTCAGGTATTATGTGTCTGCATTTAATTTTTTTTTAAAAGAAGTACTGCATTCATGCAATGTGATTTTGGTGAAAAGTATTTGAGGCTGGATCATATGACCAACTAGTAGCAGTCCAAAACAAGTGTCAGATTTTTCACGTGAAAGTTCAGTCATACAGGGAATGCTTGCTGTTGCCGAATGAGGCTGTAAGTCACCTTTCAGCTAGAAACCTGCATTCAGGTTCTTTAGGTTGGCATGATACTAGTCCTTGTCTTCTAGACTCACTAGGAAGTTGAGTACTTCAGTACTTTCTGTTCTTCTGATGAAAATGAAGAGTGGTGGTTGGTTTTACTTGTTTTATATTTTTTCTCCTTATATTGAGTAAAATGTGCAGAAGTTACAGATACTTTATAAACGCTATTCTAATTTCCCATATTTTAACTTCAGAGGCATTAGTCTGTTTATATGTGCATGGAAATGATACTTTTCGTATGTATATGCTAAAATCTTCATACATGCATAATTTACCAACATAATTTACCAACAACTGTACATGAAAAGTATAATTCAAGAAGGAATTTCTTTTGTTAAAGCTCATTGATATAGAAAGAGGAGTCCAAAGAAAATTAATCCACTAGTTCTAAAATTCTTTCTATGTTAAATTGCATGTAGAGGACTAAAGTAATAAAGTAGTACTGGGCTTGTACAACAGACTGCTTGTAAGTTGTGAGTATATGTATTTGGTCTTAATGTCAAATCCAGTATCTTTTCATTTAAGAATTGTTTCATCATGGATTAGGCATAACCAAAAATAGTGTACGGTGTATTTCAGTAAGCGTTAGTTAGACAGGACTACAGAATTGAAACAAATCTAGCATGATGTAGTTGGTGGTGTTAATAACATTGTTTCAGACGTTCATAGAGTCAGATTCTTTCTTCTTCTGAAAACACACATATTTAAAATACGAATACAAGTGCAAATATTTCAACAATGTATCTCATTGGCATTAGGCTTCATATTTCAGAGGTGTGATTACAATTACAGTAGAACAAATGATACTCTAGTTTTTGATGACTGAGTAAAGATCTTGGAAAAGCTCCTTGTTGGTTGGCATTAACCCTCATTCTCTTTAAGCTTTACAATGTGATAATATATCAAAACAAGTGTATTGCTTACTATTGTTCTGATGCATCTGGGAAGATTTGTTTCCAGGATTTGCCTTGGTTTTTTTTCCCAACAAGATTTTGTAGAAATTATATTAAGATCATGTGTTGGATATGCCTCCCGGAACCACATTTTCATCCAGTTTTGCTCTGTATGAAGGGTAATGGTCTATAGAGCAGAGCATCTATAGATACATAAACACAAGGGTATATTTTTGGATGCATACTTATATGAGTATACAGTATATACGTGCAGACACTCAAATGCACACCAAATTTACCTATCATTCTTTAGAAGGAAACTACTTTCAGCTCTTTCATTAGTTCATGCAGCAGAGGCCACAAGTTGAACCTAAAACACCCAGTTTTGCTGATGTGTTTTGTGGGTGGTGGTAAACTGTCATGTGGTAAAATCTGTTCAGTTTAATTTTTGAAGATCTGTGAAAATACATGATAGTAGAGTCCAATTAAAAGCTGTCAAAACATTCAGAACTTAGAAACCCAGGTTAACTTTGTCAACACACGTTCAATGTAATTTTTCCTTTCTTATTCACAGACCTTTTATATTGTTTAAAACAAGCTTTTGTAGTGTTTTTATGCGCTCAAAATGTCCCACAACAGCCTTTTCAGAGGTACTCTTTAGTTAAATATTTATGCAATTCCTTGAGTTTGTTTTACCTTACCTTGTTTGTTTGTTTGTTTGTTTTTTGTTCAGGAAATGATGTATGTCTGGAATGGATTTGCAATTGTGGGCAAAAGAGCAGACCTCACTGAAAACTTACTGGTAACAATTGAAAAAGAAGAAACTGCTCTACAAAGTGAAACTAGTAAGTGATTAATTAAGGTGGAATTAATAACCTTATGAGAAATGCTGACATTTTTCTGTGCTTCTGTCTTCTGATACTCTGCAAAGTAAGTGTTGACTTGGACAATGTGCTAATTAAGTCCAAATATGGAAATTTTGGAGCCATGTGAAAGTTAGGAGTGGTTCTTCAATACATTCTTTATTCAGCTTAATTGATGCTGCAGATGAATACAGAAACTCAAGGACATTGGGTTATTTGTTACCAAACATGACTGGTGTAGCTTAGTTTTTCCGGTCTTTGAGAGTGCTCTTGGACCATAATCTGCTGATGTCTTAAATGTTGAAAAAACACTGTTTCTAAACCAATTTATATCACACTTAACTTTACTACAGAGGACACATGATGTGTAGAGTGTGACAAAGTATAAGAGAAAACAGTGAAGTGCTATGCATGAATGAGTGGCTTTTTGATTTACTTTCTGGCAAAATAAAACATGTTTGTTAGTTGTAAAATAAAGTATACTTAGCAAATAAACTTTGACCATGATTTTGCATCTTGGGGTAATGTTTAGACAATCAACCCGGAACTTACTCCTTGAAGAATTTAAATTCCATTATTGTAACTGGTTTACTGCACAAGGACTTGGCTTTATCAGGTTTTATCAAGTGTGTGCTGTCACCTGTCATGTTAATTTTTTGGTAGAACTCTCTTTGCAGTTTTTCTAGAATTAATAAATATTATTGTTTTGCATGTAAAGCCTTTTCAATGATAATTCACTAAAAATAGTTTCTATTGAACCCAGATTTTAGTCACACTTACCAACAGTTTAGCAACTTAGTTTTAGTAATGGTTAAAACAGCAATTATGAAACGTAACATATATCTAAGTGTGGTTTACAGTGTAAATTGAGGCAATGCATAAGAAGCTGTACAAGGACTTGCAAGAAATGTATAACAGTCAAATCTGGATGGTATAATAAACGAAATGAGAGTAACTTGCAAGGCCATGTTTGAATTGGGTTCCTTTTTTTTTTTTTTTTGTGCTCTTCACTTCCCTGAAGAATCAGTAGCGTGCCTCTTAAATCTCCAGTGTTTTCCTTTCTTTGTTGTTGTGATATTAAAACAAAAATGTAGTGATATGCAAGATATTTGCACATAAAGTAATGTTCTCATGAACTCCACATGTAGGGTTCTAGCAGAACCTTTTGGAAATCCAGTGCTGTTGTTATGCAGCAGCTTGTACTAGAAGTGCTCGTCCATTGTAACAGTGAAGTAAATTTCCTGTCAAATGCCTAAGTAGAGACGTACAAGGTAGCAAAATAGAAGCAATGGGGATAAAATCACTGTGTTTTTCTTATGGAAATTCACTATTTGCAGAAAGTATATAATCTGGAAGCATATATACTTTGTGTCTCTTTTTAGTAAAAAATTCAGTCAAATGTAATTTTGTTCTGGACTTCACGTATGTGATCTTGATCTGCTTTTAAAGATGTGGAATCAGAGAAGATAATGACTTACCAGAGTTGCTGCTGAATCCCTAAGAAAAAGTGATTAAGGCTGCTAACAGAGTATTACAAGGTTACAATATAATTTTAAGAGACAGTTTTTAGTAGTAGTAGTGTCAAAGGATTGCTTAGGTGCTGTAAAAAAGGGTGTTGGATTATATACAAAGGTCACTTAGGGATTGTGACTTCTTTGAACTGTTTTTACTTCATTTGCTGTGCATGAACAGGCACAGCAGGGAAGGATTGAAAGTAATTTTTTGTTGTATAGAGCTGAAAATAGAGATGGTAGAAGGAAAAAATGAAGGACATTAGAGATTGGGGGCTTTTGTTGGTTTTTTTTAACAGTTTTTTTTAAGTCTTATTTTTCAATTTTTTAATTTCCAGTATATAAAAAAGGAATATGTAACTTCAAGAAGAATTAATTTTTTGCATGTTTTGTTATTCTGGTAATGATACTTCCTTTGATGTAGAGCATTGCAGCTGCGAAGATGGTTTTCCCACATTTATTGCAAGGTTGTCTGTATTAAATAGTCCTGTGCATTTCTTGTCATTTAGTGTTAATGTTGTGGCATAATAGTTTTTATTCTTTTTGGAAATAACAGGGAGATACTAGTTGAAGTTGTTAAAGACTGGTGAGCCCTTACTGAAATCAGTGAATGCCCCCAGTAATTTCAATGAATGAGTCCTTCAGGAGACAGTCACAGAATCCAATACCTTAGCCTAGCAAAACAGGCTAGAGGGAATGCAAAGTACTCATGCACTGCACTTCTGGTATCACTAAAAGCGCAGTCTGTCAGTTACAATCTATCAAGACTTTCTGGGTTTAAACACAGACAGAAATAAGGCTGAGTGTAGTGGCAAAGCACGTTGCTGAATCCTAAAATGCGTTAGTCTTGCATGTTTCAGAACTGTTTACGTAGGATTTCTTTGGCAGACTATTAAGGAAAAAATTAACGTGACCTTAGAGAGCTGGTAATTAGTTGTAAACAACATGATCTGAAGGGAGAGTGTTTTGCTTCCTGAATTGTTAATGTATGTGCTGCCATCTGTCTATCCATATGTGTTTTCTTTCCTTTCTTTTCCTTCCTTGTACCCAGCAAATGCTACAAACTAAGGGAACTAAAAAGGATCACACTTGTTAAGTAAATTTTGAATTAATTCAAACACTGTCTCTCATCTGGTATTTTTAGTCCTATTGAACATAAAGCTTTATTGAATTTTTCAAATGTTATACACTACTACTGAGGCTTCTTAAACATCAGAGATGGTAGAATTACTAATAAACTTGGCTTCTTGAATTTGTACTGCAAAATGGTGCTTCTGAAGAGTTCTGTAAGACAGTCATAGTGTGGTTTTGTGGGTTTTTTTTCATGTTACTAATGCTGCTGGAGGTCTGCCAGGGCTCTGTAACAGGGGAAGCAATTGAGATAATGTTATGGTTTCTGTCTCAATGTAATTTTTCTGTTGCAAGTACAGTAATCTTTAATTGATGACAGTTTATACCTGTTTGTTGGATGTTTCAATTTCTTCTTATTTCTTCTTAGCCTTCTTTTAAGAGAAAGATGTGGATGTCATGGACACATCTTCTTTAGTAGACAGTATTTTAAATCATGCCTGAAGTTATGTACATTTTGAGGTATGAACCATGAGAAACGAGGTCCTGAGTCTGAATACATATTCCCTACTGAAAATCTAATTTTCCTTTTCATGTCTTCAAATTGTTTGACATATTTCACCTTTGCTGTTAGATCACAATGAATACTATATGGATGATATGTGCATGCTGCAGCTACTGAAAGGCCTCTGCCTGAAACACTTGGGAAGACTCATGCAAGCTGAGCTATGTTTCAGTAAAGTAATTCAAAGGTAAAAAAATAACAGAAATAGATCTTAAACCTTTATATTTTCTAGCTTTTGGTGACACTGCTGATATGCCTCTACTAGCTGTCATGTTAGAATTTTCAATAATTAAACATTCTGTTACAGTGCTGGAATTAAAATACCTCTGAAAGTAGTTAGAGAACCAGAAAAATTTGCTTGTTTTTTTCTGTAGCAATGTAACGCTTGTTATAGCTTTAGATTTGTGGTTTTTAGACTAAATAAATCAAACTGTCAGGTAACTTATCCAAATACTTTTCGAATCGCATTTGCGGAGCTATCTGTAAGTAGATACAATTCATATGGGTTTTCTGTCTGTTTTTTTAATTCAGTAATTAATGTTTCCCTGTGTAGATGAGAAGTTGTTGTTAGATGTTTCAGTTGCAAAATTGTTCTTCCTGTGTTACAGATTTATCAAATACTTCAGGTATCAGATCCATACCAGCTGTAATAGCTTTTATATATAAAACATGAGTCAGGTACTAGTTGTACTTGAAAAGTTCTTAGAAGTTTTTAACTATTTGGGGTGAAGAAGCATTTTTACATGTGCAATTTTTCTGACAAGTGACGTAGAAAAATTAATAATTAGTAATAGAATTTGTTATTCAGAATTATGTGTGTTTTAATTCTTTTGCCATCATGTTTTCTCTTACTGTTTCTAAGATCACATGTGAGTTTAGTCAAGCACTTTGCAAGTTACAGGGCAGAGGGGTTTGATTGGTTGCAAGCTAAAGGAATGCTCTTTCTGAAAAACCTTTTTCCAAAGGTAGTTGGCAATAGGCAGGCTTTTAGAGCTGAGATATTTTTAAAAAATCTAAAGTCAGCAGTTCTCCATAAAATGTGTGTTTTGCATGGGTAAGAGGAAAAGTTTTCTGGTGAATTAAATACTTACTTTTTGTTCAGCTTTATTTTTGATGTGTCTAGGGCTGCTATAGTGTTTTAAGACCGTTTATTAATGTGTACAGAGTTAACCAGTAAAAAAGAATCCAGAGTGTTTTTTCTGGCTGTGTGCTGTTACAGGCAGTGATTGCTTTTAAAAGTTAACTTGTCACTCAAGAGGGTTGTAAGTAACCGTTTCTGTGTTTTTCTGGTTTTTTAGTGAGAAGCAAATAAAATATGACAGTTACTTGGTGCCATTCACCCTGTATGAATTGGGTCTTCTGTACAAACAACAGGATGAGAGAGAAAAAGCAATAAGATACATAGAAACTGCAAAGTAAGTGGATTTTTTTGTCACCTTGAAATTTAAGAATAGCTGGGTATTTGTAGCAATGAAGGCATGTGTTTTTTATTCCTGAAAGCTTCTTTGCAAAATACAAGTAATTATAAACCTGTGTTCTTGATTTGGAGAACTTGTCCAATATAGTTGAATTTTGCAATTTCACAGAACTGCCCTTCATGCGCACTGGAGTAGACAGATTCAGATAAGACACAGTATGAAGGGAAAATGTTTCCTTCTCATATGGGCTTCACACGTGCTGAGGCTCCACTGCATGCATGGGATGAAGCTGAGGAGTCCAGGGAAGGGATCTATACCACACTGTTCCAGAGGGGAGCTGTGGGAATTAAATCTGCTCCACTGAAGGTGTTAATAGAAGTTGGTTAAAAGCCAGTACACCAGTCTGACCACACCCCTTTTTTGTCTCACATCCTGTCACAGAAGACCAGCTGAGAGTTTAATTTACTGTAGAACAGCATGCTTGCGTCGTCTGTAGATTGTAGTATGGGATAGAATGTCCCTTGTGTTCACAGAGGGACATTCAGTACACCAGTCTTGTAATAGCATCTCCCTGTGGCTCGTTTTTTTGAGTTTTTTTCATTTGGTTGTTTGTTTTGTGGGGCTGGGATTTACTGAAAACAATTTCTCTCTGTTTTATCACTCTGGCTGAATTGTGTTCTGAGGTGGTACATATATTTTCAGCTAACACCCTTACTTCTCTGTGGTATTTTGCCTTGTCTTTTCACAGCAAATTTCAGTAATTGGGAGGGCTAGTAAAAGGATCAACATAAGTGAAAGAGATGCTAAGACACAGGTTCAGTTTATCAGGACATTTAATTTTTGTACTTCTGTAAGTCTTCTTTGCTCAATTTGTGGTTGTAGCTTTAAATGTCTCATAACTCACTGGTGTGTCACTGTCTTTTTCCTGTTGAAGGAATGAAGGCTGTTAACTTACAACCATAAGAAGTAGAAACAATCAAGTCCAAACATCATTTTCTTAAAAGAAGTTTTCTGTTTTGCAGAAACAACTACAAAGAATACTCTATGGAGTCCAGGTTGCACTTCAGAATTCATGCAGCACTTGACAGCTTGAAGGTGTCACCTGCTTCAACACCTTGAATGAGGAGGGATGCTTTTCATGCAGACAATAAATAGCCTACACAGTCTTTTTGCAATCTTTTTTTAATCATAGAAAAGAACATAATGATTGTTTTCTGTCACTTCTGATTTGACGTATGTCATTCCTTTAGACTGTTCTTTTTCTGTATAGCTCCTATACTGTATCTACGTGCTATTTTAAAAAAGACCTTATATTTTGTTTGATAAAAATAATTTAATATTTGACTTGAATGGGGGATATTTTTAATATAAAAGTTGATGGTGCAATAAAGTTTAATGAAAACACTTTATTTTTTTTTATATGAGAACAGATGCTGGTTATGCAGTGGAACTGGTGATCATTTCTGCATTTTTCGAAAGTTTGATTTTCTGCAGTACTCTTAACTTTTTTGCCTCTGGAACAAAAATGCAATGTCTGCAGATAACCTTACCCACATTTGGCATACCATACTCTGAAATTTGTGTTCCAGAGGAAAGAATTAGTCATCTTTGACTAAATTTCGTTTTGGGAACAAAATGAACCTGTCTGAAGTGCAATATTTTTACACTGTCAGATAAGCTAAGCGGGCTTCAGATGAAGCTAAGCAGGGCTACAGTTAAAATGTCTTTGCAGGTCTGTTTCACTCAAAAAAAGTGCTTACAGGGGATATTTTTCAGTGGTAGAAAAGCAGAGCTACAAAGGACATTAAGAGGTCATTCTGTGTCCTTATTCTAAAGTAGAAGCAGCAGTCTTAAGTTGATCCTGACAGATTTATTTAACCTGTTTAACAGAAAAAAAGAAAAAAGCCTGCACTGAGGACATTCATTTTGGAACTTAAATAGGATGTTTTTCCCAGTGAGAAAAGACTGGGAAATTTTGCCTGATGTCTCCCCCAAATAATTTTTGGCACAGCTGAAACTGATTGTTTCTCATCTTTACTGTCATTGATCTGGAGAATGGATTGTGCTTTTCCTTTTAGAAGCAATTTCTCAATATTTGAAGACTAGCATCCTAGTTGGTATTCTATTCTCTGTTCTTGGATCCCAACCAAAGTAAATAAAAAATTGGGGGATTTATATATTTTCCTAATAATGAGAGTAGTTCATATTAACGGAAGTTGATTATGCATCAAAAAGTGAATCCACTGTGAAACTTACAGTTAAGAAATTGTGCATATTCTAGTCTAATCCCTACCAAGAATGTGCAGTAAAATTGAGATATTTATAAGTGCATGCCTTTTTCTTTTCATGCGTATATACGAACAGCAGTATCAAATTGAATTTCCCCTTTCTTTGGATACACAGATTCTAGCTGTTGATTCTTAAAAATAAGAATATATTTGATTTTTAAGTATACACTCAATTACTCTTCTTTCACTATCTGTTGCAAAACTTGCCATTTCCATGTTTTATCAATGCCAGTATGTTTATTTCTGCACAGTAAATCCATAGTAACTATGCTCATGTGTGTGATTTGCTGCCCTTAATTACCACCCAAGCAAAACCATGACAAAAGAAATAGGTGAAAAATGTGTCCTCAGTAAATGAGTAACTTAAGTTTCCAGTTAAACAGTCAATATAATGTTAATGCTATAGCAATTCTTCTCAGATTGCTGAGAGCACAGCTTTCTTCTATGTCTTATAAATAACTGGGTCATTTAAGTTCTTATAATTCTGTAATACAGTGGTATATTTACAGGAGAAGTAAGAGTTTAAAAATATTAGCGAAATAAACATAATGTGTCTTTCAAAATGGAAACCTGATCCAAAGTCTGTTTTTCTTTGTTGGTTTAGATTTGTGCCTATTGTAAATGTGTAACTAAGTTATTGTATAAAATTATTCACATATAGGTTTGAAGCTTAGATACCTGAGACACTGAATCACTGATAAAATAAGCATGCTTATTTTAAAATATATTCAGTTGACTGTAGCTAAACTTCAAAACAGAGATTAGCATATGCTGCCAACTGACTTCTCTAAAGATTTGCCCATTTATATATATATCTGATTGTAAGATGTAGTCAGCATAAATTTGTATTTTCAGACAATACTTCTAATCCATCTGTGGGCTTTACTTGTTGAGTTTAGGATTATTTTGGTTTAATCAGATTATTGGATTGGGGTCTGCTTCATGTTCCTGTGGAAGGTGATGGGAATAATTGCCAGTAAAACTTCTATAGTTTGTGTTCCAAATAGTGCTTCACTCTAGAAGAGTTACAACCTGGGGCTAAAGACTCTGAGGATGGAGCATGATGTAGTCTCTGATCTCTTGTTCTTGTGGGGAGTGTCTCACAGCTAATATTTTGTGGGTCATTTGGGATAAAAATCAAGACTAACAAAAAATGAACAATGACCTTAGAAGCCGATTTTTTCAAAGTTTAGTACAAAGCTTCAAATAGCAGTGTACTTTCTCCATAGGTAATGTTACTGACTGAAGAGAGAGTAAAAAAGAACTTTGTTTTCTTCAGTTCAGCCTTCCAGTAGTAATATTAGTTCCCTTTGTATGCTTTGTTTCTTTTGGGATCAGCCTTCTTGCACTCATGCAGAGAGCAGGCTCATCAAGACAAATTGGCAATAGCCTCTCAAGTGTTTTGGGGACCCAATAGTAAGTACTATTTAAAGCTTGTCTCTTTTCTGTGCTGTTCCAAACTTTGCTAGAAAGATTGATTGTTCAGGATTCTTAGCTTTAAGCTTTATTCTGGACATTTTTTTCCCCAAATTGTTAACGGTGGAAATATAAATGTGTGAGAGTGACTTGTAACCCTTCAGTTAGGATAGGTCTCCACAGAGCTGTAAGAGATGCTTGGTTTTCCAAATGATGCAGAAAAGTGCATGTCTCCCTGACACAATGCATCACTGATGCAGTGTTATTTAGGACATTATGTCTCAGTTAAGTGATTTTTGTCTTAGAGTTCAGACAAAGGGTCGGTGGCTTTTTTTGGTTGGGGTTTTTCTTTTTTTTTGTTTTGTTTTCGTTTTTTTGTTTTGTTTTGTTTTTTTAAAAAATCTTCTGTGTACTGTACTGGGCCTTAAATACAGCTCTGAATTAGTCTTAACTGCTCTTTATAATATTCACCTCACATGCTCATCCTCTGTGGGAATTTTCATTATTGTGCTGAGACTTTGAAACTAGGCGAAGCTGATCATTTACCTATGACGCTGTAGCCTCTCTTGATAATAGTAGGAATTATAATATATACAAGAGCAAATTAAATTTGTTAGTTTAAGCAAGCAAGGCTAAGCTTACAGTTGTGTTATTGACAAAAGGTCGTTTAGTTCTTTCTGATAATAGATGTATTTTTTTTTAAGGTAAGCAATAATAAATTAACCTGGTTATAGGACAAAGCTTCTCTTTGATTAAGAATTGCCTACTTAAAAACTATTACAAAAACCTTCCTGTCTGTGCATATCAATCAAATGTTTAATCTGTTGGTAAAAGATCATTGTACTATGGTTTGTAAATTCTTATCAATTTTTAACAAATTGAGAGCAAATACATGTTAAAAGAAAGCCGATGCAAGATTGTTGCATATCTGTTGTAATACACATTGGTAGCAGCTGTATGTAGCACTTTATGGCAGAGAAATGTACAATAATCAGATCTTATGTTTCTAAAACACCTTGCAAAGTAATGTGTAAAAGAAGTAATTTCTTGTAACAAATTCAACTTAGATTTTGCAATTATTTTACTACTAATCTAAATGTTTCATGTCTTTTGTTTCTGTATATTCTTAAAATGCCTAGTTCAACAAAGAATGTTTATATTTGCCCTGGTGCTGCAGTTTTTTGCTTCTAATATAGTGAGGTTTGCACATGTACATCTGGTACTTCATGAGTAAACAAGGGCAGAAAAAGAGATGAGAAATGAAGTATGTTCTGGTTTAAAGAGCATGTAGAAATGTTCATTGTGATGTATTGGAATGGATTTTCACTTCAAAGGAATAAATCATGTATTATGCTTCTGCTACTGGGTGCTGAATTTGGCACTATATTCTAGTTGTACATCAAGAGCCTTCAGGTGTGATTTACCAAAGCATTATCAACAAACAAGGCCTGATCTCTAGTTTAGACATGCTGCCTTGGGCAAAGAGCTCTTACACAACCTGTCCGGGCTGAGGGGTTATACAAAGGTGTCAACGTCTATTGGGTGAATAAAGGGTCTTTTGAATGTAGATAACAAATATAAAATAAGCTCTGGGATTTTTTATTTGTTTGGGGGGACGGGGTTTGTTATGCTGTTGGTAGGGTTTTTTTGTGGTGGTTTTTTTGTTTTGGAGTTTGTGTGTGTGTGTGTGTGTGTGTGTGTGTGTTTGGAGTTTTTTTTTGTTTGGTTTTTTTTGTGGGGGGGTTGTTTTTGGGGTTTTTGTGTGTGGTTTTAGTTTGTTTTGTTTTTTTTCTTTTGATTGTGTTTTGGGCTCTGGGTTTTGGTTTTGTTTTCTTTTTTTCCTTAATCTGGTAATAAGTCCTATAGGACAGCTTCATAAAGAAAGGTAAACAGTATGGCTCTTAACTTTGTAACTGGTAGAAGAGTACCTTCTGGAGAAAAGAAGTTGAGAGTCCATGCTTAGCGTAACACATTCAATGCTTAGTGATTGCAAAATGAAATACTTTCCTTTTTGTAGTAGTGTAAGCATGTGCTTCCACTTTACAGAGAAGCACATGTCAGCTGGCAATCCAAGGTAGGAGCACTTTCCTAGATTTAGTCACTTCTCTAAAGAAAGAACTTCTTCAAACATATTAGCAGTAGGAGATGTCTGTTTTCCGTGTCAGGTCCTTTGTTCCATGAAAAGTGTAGATTCATTATCTATGCCATTGAAGGATGGAGAATACTCAGCGTTCAGTGTCACGTGACTGTGGGGAAAGTTAAGGTTTTGCTAAAACCCCACGAGAGGCTAATGGTCTTACCTGCTTGAGCGTGCAAATGTGGATTTCAAAACTCAGTTTTCTTACTGTAGAGTGGATATAAGACTATATAACGACAATTTCCTTGAGATGCCTACGTTACTTCAGTATCTACAGTCAGGGTGGAGGGATATGTAAAATTAGGTTAATGCTACTTATATAGCTTATGTTGGGCTTAACTCGTTCCAGAGCATTAGAAAATCTTCAGAATTAAACTTGATTGTAGAAAAGAGGGTAGTATGATTTTAAATACGATTTTATTTTCAGTACAGTTTTGCTCAAGGTGATAGAAGTTATGTCCAGGCAAAACAAAATGTCTAAACATCCTGAGGCACAGATACAAAACTTCCATTTGTAACAGCCAGCCCACCTTGATTAGGTTGTTTCTCTCTCTTTTGAGAGAGGTTCTGTATTGCATACACTGATAAACTTACTTCAGGAGTGTTCTCCAAGGAATCAAACTGTAGTTTAAAATTTCATATGCATGCTCAGGCCTTATTTGGCAAATATACATGGCTTCAATCTTCCTCCAAATTATATCAGTGAAGTTGGTTCAAATCTGTGTTAGTCTTTGCACGTGAACATTGAAAACTTCGTGTTGTTGGCAATGAGAGAATGTTAGATGTTCCTTCACCTACTATTAATTGGTTTCACACTTTGAAGAAAATTTAGAATTTTTAAAAAAAGATACAGATAAAATTCAAGATCAGTTTCTTTTCACAACCCTAATGAAAAGTAATTCTCCTGTAGTTTACCTTAATTTTATTAGACTGTCCGTATGCTGTGGAAGCAACGTACTTAATTTGTTGCAATCAGTAATACTAATTAGACTATAATTATTGTGTCTACTGCACAATGAATCTTTGAATTGGAAGCTGCTTTAGATCAGATTTTTGTTAGCTGAAAGGGAAAAAAGGTGAAAGTGGAATGTGTTCTGGGGAGTTTAGAGTGTCTGTAGAAGATGAACAATTACATCAGGATCTTACTTCAAATGCAGTGTACTCTGGAGGCCAATGGCAATACGTCTAGTGAATATCAGCTTACAGGTTGTTTTTCTACAAGCTAAGATGCTAATAGCTTAAGCAGAAGAAGATAAATAAGCCTTGTCTGAAAAATAAAACCTGCAACCCAAAATACTGTATGCTGTTGAGTAATAACAGTTCTTACTGAACAAGTCAGGTCTTTTAAGGAAGTCTGGGAAAAAGCCAGATAAGCTAACTTAACATTTTGGATATGTGCTGCATGTGGAAAGTTACTTACGGAATGTTGAGGGTTGGAAGGGACCTTAAAGATTGTCTGGTCCCAACACCACCCTCTACCATGGGCAGGGGTACTTTCCCCCAGACCAGGTTTCTCAAGGCTTTGTCCAAACTGGCCTTCAGCTCTGCCAGGGATGAGGCATCCACAACTTCTGCAGGCAACCTCTTCCAGTGCCTCACCACCCTCACGCTACAAAATTTCTTCCTAGTATTTCACTTGAATTGCTGCTCTTTTAATGTGTACCCATTACTCCTTGTTCTATCACTGCAGGTGCTGAATCCCCTCCCTCACCCTGCTGGCCATACTGCTTTTTTGGATGCAGCCCAGGGTGTTGTTTGCTTTCTGGGCTGCCAGTGCACATTGCCAGCTCAAGTTGAGTTTTTCATCAACCATCCCCTCAGATCTTTCTCCCCAGGAGATCTCTCTCTCCATTAACAGCTTCAGGCGTTTGGAGTCAAGCAGTCTAATTAAAATCAAATTATGTATTGTCTAAACTCTTCTGGTCTTCAGTGCCACTTGGTAAATTGGTGGACCTCACACTATGAGTGCTCCATTTTCTATAATTTTTTTTGTTAATCTATATGAAAACTTCCATGTTTATTTGATATCTTACCCCACTAGTATGTTGCAATAGAGATACCAGTTTTGGTACCGGATTTCACTGTGAAGTTGAATTTAAATTTTACTGATTGAGAGTGGCAGAACAAAAAATGAAATTCTGGTTTCTGGAATAAGCAAATTTCAAATTTCCCAAACAAATTTCCTTAACTTCAGGAATCTTACCTATGCACCTAAATGAGATTAGGTCTACCAGTGTGAACAACCTCCAGTGTGTTGTCAGGAAATTTTGTCTTGATGGACTTTGGAAACTTACATGCCCAGTGTTTCTGGTGTGAAGCCCCATTGCAATAGTGAGAATTTGCCAGCAGCTGTTTTCCTTCTGGAGAATTCTGAAGCTAAAAAACGAGAAGAGTACCATCTCTTTGCTTTAATTTTTTTCTTTGAATTTTTTTCTGCTTGCCTAGGACCAGCAGAATTCAATCCTATTCTTACCTCTCAGCTAGACTGAAACTGGTAGGAGAGTCTTCAAAGAAAAATCTTTTGTCTTTCATTATTGTGTAGCTCTGTTCTTCCCTGGGATGATGTGCAGCTGAGATACCTGCATGTCTTTTGCTGGCTGTGGCTGTTGCCCCCACTCAGATGGGAAAGGATAGCCACCAGGAAAGGGAGGAAAGGCAGGAGAAATTCATGTGTGAAGGATAAGAAGTAAGAATATGTTGGATAATGGTTTCTGTAGCACATGAACAATTGATGTCACCTTAGGCTGTGGGACCAAACAGAACAATGTGAAAGGATAAAACAAGGATTTCAATCACAAGGATAGTGACAGGTGTCTAGAAAGAGAAATTACAGTGCAGAGTACTAACTTGCTAACTAAATGGAGGCAATGTAGGTAATCCTACATATCCAGAGGTAATGTATAATAAAATATGTTTTTCTGCTTAAGGGAAGAGCTGGAGAGGATAGACCTCCCATCAGGCTGGATTAGGGCAAGAGGTCTTACGGTCTATGAGAGTCCCTGCTCTCATAGGGGCTCAACTCGAAGAAACAATGAACAAATTGTAAACCAAAGTTGAAAAAATGTAGTTATTTTTGAAGTCCTTAAATCCTTGGGTCTCCTGAAATCCAGACCTTTGCTGATGTCATGTAATTGGAGTTTGCTGCTGACAATCACAGATAATGGCTGGGTTGAGTTCCTCTGTGAAGGCTTTGTCCCTGTCATCACTGCAGCCTGGAGATGATTCTGTGCCTCTCTGAAAAACCTTACAGAACCATGGTTGTTGGTCTTTTCTTACAATGGCAGGTGTCTAGAAAGGCATATGACATTACAGGGAAAAACCACAGAAGTTTTGTAATGCCAGATCTTGCGCATTTAATTGTTTTAGTTTCAGAAAGTATGCTTTCAGCTTTATGAACTACTTATCAACTTGGAAAGACTATTTAAATTTCCTGATCTTTGGTCTGGGCTAGAACTAGACACTTGTCTTCACAGAGATGTGAGCATTCATATATCCGTCTGAACTTTGGGCATCTATTGCAGGTTTTCTCACAGGACCTCTGGAGAGACAAACATTAGGGGAGGGGTCTCAAACAAGAAACAGTACTGATCAGATTTAATGGCTAAATTAAATCGACTAATATGGGAATGGTTGGTCTCAAATTGTGATTTGTGTTGTCTTCAGTGTAAAATTGTTGCGGGGGAGGGGTTTGAGGACATATCTAGCCGCCCTTTTGTAGGAGGCTTCAGCTTCACTGACAACTGTAGTGAGGATCCTAGAATAAGTGAGTTCTGGCAGCCACAGATAGACTTAACAGCCTGAAACATTGCTCGGCCAAGTCTGCAGCTTTCCCAAGGAAGGGGACTGTTGCTTTCCAGCAACAGTCTATTCTCTCTCTAGTACTGTGTAATACCCTGCACCTGTTTTGAGGGGATAAAATAAATCAATCAATCACTTAGTGAATTTATGCCAACCAGTTAAGTAAGGGATGTAGAGGATAGAGCCTGTCACCCTAGTAAAAAAAGCTATAAATGAGCTGTTGGAGTATAGACTTTTTTTCAGAATGCTAAAAAATAGTCTTTTCCAAATTTGCAAACATTTGGTTTAGTTGACATACTGTCAGTGGCCCTATAAGTTCTTGGCATTGAATTTCCTGTGGAATCTGTAATACTTGTTGATCTTTGCACTAAAGTTTTGAAGCTGTTCTTATGTGAATTGTAAGGTGGGTCTTTTTGATGCAGTGGCTAATACAACTAGAGCAATTATATTTTTCATGAAGAATTAAGTTGCTTCTATCTAAAAAATGTGCTCTAATCTATTTGGAGATGATTTATGGCGCTTTGTGGGGGATCGTTTACCAATGCAATCCAAAGAAAGGGATTGTCCATTTTCTTGTCTAAGAAATTTTAGTCCTGTGTTGTTTCCTGACAAGGTTAGGTAGTCAAAGTTTTAGGAGACTGGGATGTCTTTCATAAACCACTAGAAAAGACGTGAAGCTCTTTATAAAAAGAATTTTTACTGGTTGAATTCTTGAGAGCCACTTCATGCCAACACACTCTGACCTGAGTGGTTTTAAAACTAGGTTGTTTGATTTTAAACCATCAGTGAAACATTGGAGGGAGTAGCAAAACCCCCAAGCATATCTGACAACCAAATCATGCAAATTTAAATGGTATAATGGCTATGTTATGTTCCAGCTACCACATAAAGCTAACTACATTCTTCACCATTTAAATTCCTGAAATACCTTGTGCTGTTGTGCCAGGGCAGCACCTGGAAGGGATGAGTACATCCAAAGAGAATCTGCTTGTGTTCTGCTTTGCCTAATAAATCTATGTTTGACCAGCATGTCTGTGCTTGGGGAAGTGTGGAGCTGGAGGCCTTCCTTTCCACTTCTCTCTGTTCAATAAGTAATTTGTTCTTTGCAGGGGTGGTAGTGGTAGTGTCCTATACAAACAAAAAACAAAAAACCACCACAAACAAACAAAAAACAAAACCAAACCCCCCCAAACCAACTAACCAAACAAAAAACCCCAGAGTGCTCACTTTGCGACAGGAAGAATGTGCAGGGATATTATGCAGTTTCAGAAATAGCTGACCTCTATCTCTTTCATCTGAAAATTCTTAGGTTTTAAGATTGTTTTTATAGAATGGATCTGACTGCTCTGCCAACAGGTGAAAATTTGTAGAAATGAGAGTCCACTGTATTCTTAATGATTATAATCAAAAATATTGCTTTTCAGAAAATAGTTCAGTGTAGCTCTAGGCTCTGTCTCCCTGCTATTTCTTAGGGAACATTTAAGGAAGACTTAAACTGTCGTGTTCTAACTAAATATTGGCAGCTGCTGCCCAAATTGCGTGGTAGCAACCTGGGTCAGTAGCCCTGCTGGATCTCACAGAAAAGACTCTGCCTGTAATTCCTGCTTTATAAGTGCCAAACATCCCACCATTATCTACCCAGTGTGTCCATATAGATTGCAGTGTGCTTGGTGCAGCCGGACTCTCTGATCCTGTTAACTGGTCTCCTGTGGCCGCTCTGCTGTCTCACTGGAAAACACGTGTGGTTTATGTCACTGAAGAGGCTTTGGAAGTAACTTGTGATGGCTTGTGAAGAAACCCGGAGCTTCCCTTGCAGTAGAGGCATCATATGGAGTTCCACAGCACACCGCTGTGCCATTTAGCAGAGTTCCTTTTAGGATTTTCTTCTCCTCTCTTGTACCCTAGGCAATCAGGCCATAGGAAACAATATACCATCAGCAAAAGCTTGCTTGTATTGCATTAACTCCAATGGTGTTTGTGGAAACAGCTATTTGTTAACAATCATGATACTGAGCCTTGTGTCTGAGCCTTTTAAGGGCCAAGTTAGGTCTGTTTTAAGGGCCAAATTCAAGTCTCAGCTATCTACATTTCAGTTCCTTCAAAACAAGTAAAATTGGCTCTCATAGATGCGGGAAAGTATTGTTTTTGTAAGCAAAGATAAACCATCTGGCAGTGAAAAGAATGTTCATTGCTTCTTATTTAGCTATTAAGTGAAGATACCGTAGTGATAGCTGACCCTGAACATGTGCCATATAAAATCTCTTCTTTAAGACTTGAGGTAGGAGTTTGAGCACCATGCAGTTCAATCCCAGTAGAATGTATATGGGACAGAAGTTTTTGGCAGGAAAGTAATAGTTACAGAACAAATTTTTTTACTCAATCTTATTGTGTAGGCACCTTGCCCAGCTTCTGTAGCAGAAAACAGACCCTTCATACCCGGTAGATTTCACCCGGTTTTTGTGACTCATGCTTTCTATGGGTCTGGGCCACCTCAGGGTTCAGATCTGGAAGAGAGTAGCTGGGAGGGGTGGTGGTCTTCATCAAAGAAAATTTCCCGCTCCCCTGCCTCAGTCTTTGCCCTCCCTTAGCAAGACCTAGTTTATCTTCTCTCTCTTCTCCCAGCTCCGTGAAAACTCAAGCCTATATCAGCTGGTTTCTGCCTAGCCCTCCCTTTGCCAGGTAAGTGGAGGGAGCAGAGAGTGTGACACAGCAGCTCACAGAGCAGGGAAATAGCGCTGTGTTGCAGACAGAAGCAACAGGGGCACCATGTACAGCCAGGGGAGCAGCCCCTATCCCGGGCACCTGGCTTTGCCTGCTGCTGGCTCACATTCCCTCTGCCTTGGCTGTGTGTGGAGGTGACCCTGGTTAATGGCAGGCACACCTTGTGAGCATGAGCAGGGACAGGTGACGAAGAAGATGCCAAGCCCTGCGAGGTGTCCTTGTTTAAAAACAAACTCAGCAAACAAGAGCCCTATGTTCTCCATCACATGCCTTTTGGCAGTAACACATGTGCAGGAGGCCTGAGGCTCCCCAGGCCTTGGGCTGATCTGTCAGGTTGGTTGCTGCACACAGCTGTACAGAGTGAGCCTTTTAGCAGGATCACAGTCATCTCTGCTGGCCAAGGAGGGCACACTGGGCACTGGGCTAAGTGGTTTCTCTGGTGAGACTTCCCTGTAAGCAGATTGCCCCAGGCTAGCAGTCTTTCCAGGCTTGAACTACTGTTTTGGCTCCTGGCAGGATGTGAGGTGGGTGCATCACATAAGCCCTTTCTCACACTCAGAGCATTTAAGCTGAGGTTGTAGTAGCAAAAAATGACACTGTCAATATGCTCAAGTGCAGAGCATGAGATACAGGATGGCCAGAACCAGAGGTCAGCAGAGAAAACCAGCCTCTCTGCTGAATGTGAGTCAAGCCACCACCAGTGAGAATAATCTGGTCATGATTCCCCACCTCTGTGTCCAGGGCAGTCAGACACAGCAGCAGAGCCTGGGATGTCCCAGTTTCAAAGGGTTATCAATGACAAAATGTTCCTCCCTGTTGATCCCTGCTCAAGATCCCCGCAGGTGGAAGTAGTTGTAATCAGGACGTTTACTGATGTCCATGTGAATGTAATAAAGCACACTCGTGCGTAAAATACCACCATGCAGGTGGTATGGATGACACCCTACTCTTGGTGAACAAGGAAAGGTGATGTAAAGAAAATTACAGTTTTAAAACGTCCTCCTTAGTAAACTTGTACGAGTATTATTTTTAATATGTGAGAGGGCATTGTGAGTGATGCAATACTTTTCCAGTGACAGGTGTAGGTGTTAAAATTGGGCTCATTAGTAACTAGGATTGATGCTAGTCTTGAAACTGCTCTGTCTTCCAACCAGTGACCAAAAAGAAATCAGGGTGATGGAGGTTGCTTTGCCTCCTGCCATGAGGTTGTGGATGGTTACGTTTGTACTAAAGGTAATTGCCTCAGAAGGCAACTTTAGAAAACAGTTAAATAATTTCTTTCAAATTTTATAAAAGTGTATGATTACACAATGAAAAATGTGTAGCTGTTGAACAATGTGTTTTTAAAAGTAAAAGATCCTCCCAGAGGAGCTTTAGGACAGTTTTATGACCAGTCCAACAATATCAGAACAAGGGTCTGAAAGAGCTGCCAGCTCCTGATGCTCCTGATGCAGGATGCTGGAGTACATGGTGATGGACAGGTGGTACCCACCAGCTGAATGTGAGGTTCTCACATTGCTTGGGCTCCCTCATCAATGCCAAGGGAAACATCTCATTCGCCCTGACTGGGGCAGAGGCAGGATCAACATGAGTACAGCAGATACTGCAGGCTTCTTGTGCTGCCCCAGACCTGCAGTGATTGGGCAGGGGCTCTGGAACACCACCTGTCATGGGATCCTGCAACCTTTGATTTTTTTTCTTCCCCCGTACTATCTTTATCTTATCCCAAGAAAGTAACTTAAATGACCAGACTGACACTTCTCAGAAGGGAAAGGCTCTATTCATCAGGGAGAGCATTGGCTGCCAGGAGCTTACCTCACCCTTGACAACACAAACAACAAAGGATTCTGACATTACAGAGAAAAAAGGGCTTGCTCTTTACAGGAGCTAATTGAAATTGGGAATACAAAATGCTGTGGGAGTTATTTTCCAGGATATGAAAGAAATAGATGCAGCTGTAATAAGATTAGCAGAAACTGAGAAATGTGTGCAATGTTATTGAGGACAGTCTTCTAATTGCTGGAGAATCAGCTGGAGGACTGAATACAGACATCTGTAGATTATATAAAAAGGTTACTCATAGAGGAAACAGTAGAAAAGCAGAAAGCAAGATTTGGAGACTAAAAAAAACCTATTGCTATCACCAAGGTAATACATTCTTAAAACCTGGTGCCATGGGTTTGTGGTTCCAGAAACTGGTACACTGGTCATTGCCTTTTTGTCTGCATTCCTTGCAGGTATGTGAGCCCATGACAGGGCAGACAGCCAGAATACCATCTGAGAGGACGCTCTGGTGCGGATGTCTGTAGGTACAGCACTGTCGTGGGTTTGACCCTGGCTAAATGCCAGGCACCTACGACGTTTGCTTTCTATGCTCTCTCCTGCTGCAGCTATGCAGAGGAGAGGAAAAACTAACACAAAACACTGGACTTATGAGTTGAGATAAAATCACTGATAAGGGCTGCACGAGATTCAGGGCAAGAGCAGGCGGGAGACTTAAAGTTGCAAAAAAAGTGATTTATTAATCTAACAGAGTCAGAGGATAAATTGGAGATAAAAATAAGCTTTTAAGACACCATTTCTTCACTCACCCCTCTTTTCCCTCTTAAGGCACCACTTCTCAGCTCACCCCCTCCCTCCTTTCTAACTAACAACTCCCAGGCAGGGGCAGGGTGTGGGGTTTTTCTTAGGTCAGTCCATCGCAATTCTTCTACTGCAGACACTGTTTCTCTATTTGCCCTCTCTCTCTATTCAACCAACAGATCTGGGCTAGGGCAAGGCATGTGGCTTTTCTTAATCAATCAATCCAAGGCCACAATTCTTCTGCTCCAAACACTGTTTCTCTACGCACCCCTCTCCCTATTAAGACCATTTCTCAGCTCACCCCCTCCCTCCTTCCTTCTAACCAACAGCTCCGGGGTGGGGGCAGGGTGTGGGGGTTTCCTTTGGTCAGGGTCAGTCCATCAGGGGGAAGAATCCTCTACTTAGCCATGGGGGTCCCTCCCACGAGAGACAGTCCTGTGCGAACTTCTTTGGCGTGGGTCCAATCTCACGAGCAGCCCCGCCCGATTGCTGCTGTCCGAGATTCTCTCCAGGCTGCAGAATTCCAAGCCGAGGCCAGGCTGTTTCCATCCCGGGAGCAAGGCCTTTCTCTCTCCTGCAAGGCCTTTGCAACTCTCAGTCTCTGGGACTCCCACTGGATCACAGCTTCCTGCAGGCATCATCTGCTCCGCTGGTGTGGGCACCTCCCCACAGGCTCTGGGGGTTGCTCTGCATCCCCTGGACTCCATGGGCTGCAGGGGGACCACCTGCTTCCCCCATGGTCTTCACCACGGCTGGCAGAGGGTTTTCAGCTCCGGCGCCTAGAGCACCTCCTCCCCCACCTTCTCCACTGACCTTGGTGCCTCCCTGTTGTTCTCCCTCACATATTTTTACCTCCTCCTCCTCCTTCCCTGGCTAAAAAGAAGTGCGTGCTCACATTGTTTTGATTTCTTCTTAAATATGTTTTCACAGATGCGTAACTAACATCTCTAATTGGCCCAGGTTTTACCAGCAGCATGTCCATCATTTTCAGAGCCATCAGAGACTGGCTCTGCTGGACATGGTGGAAAATTTCCAGAATCTTTACTCAGGACGTGTAGGAGCCATCTTTGTACCCCACCCTGTTCACTGGCAAAAACTGGGCCAGGCAAAACTACCACAAGCACACAACAGATCCAAAGCATGCAGCTACTATAGGGGACTGGACAGCCTTCTTTTGATATTTAGGGTGCGAAGGGTAAAGAAACATCTGAAATTACATTGGAGGGGGTAGTTGGGACACACGGATGTTAATTGTTTTCAGACCTTTCTGAGGCTTGTGCGTTGCCCATTTCGATCTCATGCAATTCACGTTTGGGGTCAGTTCCCAGTTTGGAGAAGAGCAGGAGCACGACTGTGTCAGACAAATAGAGACTGAGCCTGATGCTGTTACTGGACTTAAGGCTCCTGGTGCACTGATGTCTTTGTTCCACTGAAAGAAGAGAAAGCAAACATTTCAAAACTTCAAATATCTGCAATTTTCCTACTAAGGAATTGCAGAGAGATGCTGAAAATAAGAAAGGAGTGTAAAACAGGGGCTACTGAGAAAAGAGTTGTGCGTGCTGTGAGCCTGGAGGGCAGCAGAGCAGAACCCAGAGAGGTGGTATCTCCTGACATATCCTTGCTGCTCTTGCTATGAGAATCAAGAGTTAGCCACACTGTGTGGCATGGAAGAAATAAAGAAGGCCTTCAAGGAATTTTAGATAATAAAGCACCAGGTCCAGATGCGTATGCAGCTGATTTTAGGGGCCATTCTGTGGCAAATTACTTCCAATTTTCAATAAATATTTTAACACACTTAAAAACCAAAATGTTCTCCCCTAACCTAATTTAGCCCCTGAGAAAGAAACACAAAGAAATGTAGACTGTGCAAATCTATTTCATTATCTTTCAATGACTATAAAGATTTTAAAATTAATTGCTTTTAGATTAGGGACCAACATTATAAGATTTTCTCAGAGCAAGTTTTCCAGAAGCCCCTGCTCTCTTCATCACAGCATGAATTGAGTATGTCAGATTTGCTGTGGCATTACAGTTTGATTGACCAGGAACATCTCAGCAGGGGATTCAATTTGCCTCCTGAAAAAGGAAGCCATTCATTCAACCAGTCACTTTCTCAACCTATATACTGGAAGACCAGCAATTATCCTTTTCCACTGCTGCTCTGGGAAGTGGAACTCTCTTGCCTTGCATATGTCAGAACTCCATGGGCTCTGTGCAGCCTTGATGAGTGCCAGTGTGGGTTTCTGAAAGCATTGACACAGAAGTTCACAGCACTGGACACTGGCTCAGTGCATAGTGAATTAAGCCTTTGTGAGGATCTAGAAGTACACTGAGTGTGCAGTAATTGGGGTAGAGTTGTGTGTTCCGTTCCTTGCAGTAGTATTTTCAAGAAATATTTCTGAGTGTTAGGTTGTACCAGCCAAACACGGATTTTTCATCTGTGTGGGATGAAATATATATCTGCATATTTATCCATGTGGGTATTAGTCTGCAGAACTATTTCTGTCAGAGGTGAAGGCTTCGAACGACATTACCCATTTACCAGAATCGGGGATGTGTTTCAGCCACTTTGTTGTATTTTACATGTATTTCACATACATCTCTATTAAAATGTATTTATTTGATATCACTTGAAATGGTGTCATTATACACATTCATGCAGATAAAAACATATATATAAATATGCATATATATATATTTATGTGCTATTTAAATATCTATTTTTAATAAATGACTAATTATTCCACTTAGGCATAATTTCACATAGCAGTGTCAAGTTTAGAATGATGAGTTTCTGTGTGCATGGAGAGCACTTCTCCTCTGTTAGTGCTTGCTCTGCAGCTGCAGCACAGGCACTCACACAGAAAGGTTTATGCAGGAGGTGAGCCCAGCTGACTCCCTCCCTTCGGACGGCCATGGGGTCTCTGTCACATGCTCAGGCAGGAGTATTCATTTGCAATAGTTGTGGTGTGATTGCTTTTGGTGCAAGATGACCCTGATATCTCTGCTTTCCAGATTCAAACAGGTGCCCACTTGGGGCACAATGCTTCACCCTGATAAAGCTTATCTGCCTGGCCTGGAATCCAGTCAGAAGGTACAAACAATGAAAATTATTTCTGGTGAGCTACCAGAGGCACCAGTGGTAATTTCTGGTGTTGGATGTCCTAAAAGCCCAACTTGGCTTACCATCTTCAAACACACATCTGTCCCTTTAAAGTAAGGTTTGACAGATCAGGTGCTAAGCTGGCCTGAAAGCATACGACTGGCAGCCAACTTCTTTATGCTGTAAAAGTCCAGCCTACTTTCTTTCACTTTTATTTTTCCTCGTACTTGACATATAGAAAGTTTCTCCCATCGATTGGGATACCTCTTCAAGATTACTTCCCAGGGATTGATATAAAGAGAAAAAGTATTCCACAAAAAGAAGTTTGGTGAGATATATCAGAACTATTGCTTAGTGTTTCTTTTGCTAGCTTTAATACACGATTGCTTTAATACAGTGCATTTTGCCATTTTATGTCATAAATGACTAGTGTTTTTAGCTTTTATACTGTAAGCAATTCTGATTCAGGTCTTCTGTCTGCTAATTTCTCTTAAAAAAATCCCGCATTTTTTATAAATATATCTGATTTTCCATCATTAAAACTTGTGGGACACAGTTGTGAAAACTTCAACTGTTGATGCTCTGAGGCTAAAATGAGATCCAGCTGGCCTGAGACTCCTCTTTCTGATGAGGAGTTTAGAGAGCAAGGGGGTTTTTTTGGCACCTCATCACTCAGCAGCAGAGCTTCTTTAATACGTTTTGTCTGAAGCTGCCTCTTTCCCCACAACACCCACCTATGAGCAGCCAGGGCCAATGATTTTTGCACCAACAGGAGGCAGATGAAATCTGCTGTGGAGCTGTTGCTCTCTGCTGTGTCAGGTAGCAAACTCATTTGAATGTGGGGGTAATATTTTGATGAGGCTCTATTTATACTGTCATGACCACATGCTAAGGAACACCAAGAAGGGCTCTGAGTCTTCTGCTCCATTTATGTTCTGATTTTTTTTCCCCCATGGCTCCATTACAATTTTTAATAGCATTTTTGTGTTTATACATATTCTACCTAAGTGAATTTGAAATGAAAGCAACCCTGTCACAGTCAGTGATGTCTCCACAACCTGCTTAAGCAACCTCTGCCTTGCTCTGGGGCTGTGTTATATGCTGTGTTTTTCACACTAAAACATGCTGAGAGGTCTTTCCAAACCACAACAGATCTCTCTGAACTTTAACAGGTAGTATTTCTCAATGCCTCCTGCTGTAAAGACAGACTCTTAGTTTCTGAACAGTACTTCTTATGGGCCCATAAGGTAAATTAAAATTATCATTATCCTAGAATTATCACTGTACTAGAATTATCATACAATTCTAGTAATGGCTAGAGCATGACTTTTTATTACCTATCAGTTTGTGACTTAGAGCATTTCAACACCTCAGATTTATAGGAAATTATGTTACCTGCTGAAGCTGGGAGTAATGTTTTCAGTAATTTCTAAGTTTGTAAGACAAAATCTAGGACTGATTCAGGGTGAAACACTATCTTTAAGACTCCATGAATCAAGGAGGAGAAGAAGTATTTCTGTTGTTTATTTGATGCATTGGCAGCTGTATAAAAGTGTCCAGAAGCTTTTACAAGTCTAAAAGAGCAAATATGTCTGTAACATCTAATAGCTGCAGCACCATTAAAATTTTTTTTCACCTCTTTTTTTCTGGTATTGTTGTGCTCTGCTTTCCTCAGTAGGTGGCAAACTTCACAAGCTGTAGCTGGATGGTGGTTTTTTTTGCAGGCCTTTAACCTCAGATAAAATAGCATGTGCTGGGAAAGCTTCGCTTGGACCTCATCCAAATAATACTTGCCTTCTTTCACTTGCCAAAAAGGAACCATTATTGCTCCTACTTCAAACATTTTCTTTTCTGAGCTGATCTGTGAAAAAGCCTATAACTGCTGCAGTGGAGTATATGCTTTCTGTGTGTACTGCTCTTTGAGATTATTGAATAAGCAACTGGAGGAGTGCCCCCTTTTTTGCTATTTAAAAAGAAAAACAATGTATCCATGAAACAAAGGCCTGGTTTATTGATACCATAGATTAAGCATTAGTAAAAATAAGAAAAAAGCACTGTCATTTCTTTTGGAATAATAAGGATCCTCTGGTGTTACCATTTGTTCAGAATCATTATAAAGTGTAAGGAGAGCACATGGCGTTCTTCATACTACAGAAACAAAGGTCATCTTCAAGAAACTTAAGAGGTCCCTCCAGCATATAATAAAAGTGACTTCTGTGTTTCAGGAACTGTGGAATCCAATTCAAGCAGTGATACAGAATGAGTAGCCCGGTGAAATAGAGAGCAGGATCTACCTTGAGACAGACCAGTGACATTTCTGCTAACCACCCGTGGGCTTTGCAGGGGAACTTATGTGTCAAGAGCATTTGGAAGAAACGAAGGGGATGTCTGATGGCACAGGGGCACTAAGAAAAGAGCTTAAAGCATAATGGGCTGCGGCAGACTGGCCTGGCTCTTTTCAAAAGCCCTGGAAATACTTGTTATCTTATTTACAGTACAAGACATTTTGCATGTAATGAACATATTTTTTGAGCGGGTGCTTGTTCTGTGGTGTTTCTTCACTAGGAAGAGAGAGTGATGAAAACTGTGGAAAGAAACAAGAAGTAATAGAGAGATTTTAAAATAAGACTTGAAAAGAAGCAAGGAGGTTGAGTCCTCGGAATGACTGTTTGGTTGAAGCTGTTGTTGCAGCTGTTCGGCTTGTTTTCAACGACACTGAATTTAGACAAAGAACAAAGGCCCTCTATTCCACAGCAAGTAAGTCCTCTGTGGGAACGTTTCTGGGTCTGTGAAAAAGATTGCTTCCTCATTAGCAAGAATGAAGTGCGTTGGGGGCGAAGATTGAAACCAGATTGGAAAGGAACTGTGGTCTGAGCTGGAATGTGCACTTCTGAGTGGCAATGATGACAAGCCATGCATCCACTGCCAGATCATTTCATTACTCAGTGCCTGTTTTTTTGCATTGCCAACCATGAGATCCTGAAACAATAATGAGAGTTGTTTTAAAAAGCTAACATCTGCTTTTTGAACTGGAGGACCCAAACCTGCAGCATCCATTTAAACAGAGGAAAGCATATTGGCTTTCTGTGGGAGAACTCTGTTAATCCTTTTCATCTTTGGATAAAGTCTTTACTCTCTTTTGCAGCCCTCGCCCACCCCCTCCTCCTCCCCCACCATGTATTTCTTCATCCTTTAACCAGCATGCTCAGTAGATCTATTAACATAATTACCTTGTGCGACCATTTTCAGAATACAATGCTGTTTTCTATCTCCTCCTTTGTGCTCTCTCTCTGCCCTCCATATTCCCCATATAACCTGTTGATCCTGTTTGAATTTGTGTTCATCTTAATAATGTTATCTCCTAAGGTTTAAGGTTTAAAATTTCCTCTCCATATTCTGCCCCTAATTGTTTCCTCCTCTTTTACCCCATGTACTTTCTGCATGCAACCAACTCCATTTTTTCACCTATGCCCTCAGTTTATGATGTGGCAGCTATATTTCCTGGGGGAAAACTGATCCCTGACAAAGCAAAGCAAAACAGTAGGAGCTCATAACCTTCCTGAGTAGGCACAGGGATCTTCAGACTAGCTCTTTTGGGGCTAAAATGGGAGACTAAAATGCATTCCAGCAAGGAATAAACAGTACTGTATGTGAAATACAAATGCAGCATACCATTACATGGAAAATGTTCCTCTCCTAATCAATGAGACGCTCAAAGCACAGAAATTGGGAAAGGTTTTGCAGTAGTGGTTCCTAAGGTTTGCCTCTGACTGTTGTTACAAGAAGAATGAGAAAGCTTGGACTTTATAACTCCTGGGGAAACTCCTTTATAACCACCTGGGGAAAACATGGAAAGCACAGATGGTGCCTGGATGTCATGGTTTGACATCCACAGGCATCTAGAACACTAAGCCAGAAGGGAGACTGTCCTTTCAGGGCAATCCTCCTTCCAGAGCAGCCAGCTCTGGAAGAAGAAAGGAGGGCCCTCTGCTCCAACTCAGCTCATGCGGACGGTTTGGCAGACAAGACGAAGCAGACATTTAAAGGCATGAGGAAAATGGACATCAAAGCCAAAGAGTTGCAAAAATAATGGGGATGAATTTCAGGGAAGGGTGGAATAAGATTGAGGTACATGTGTTGAATGGAATGCTGAGAAAGGTGATGGTAAGGACGCACATCCATTGTGGAGCTCATGCTGAAGAGAGCCATGTCGCTTGGGAAGCCAGGCTGTCAGTGTCTTGGGAAATACAGTATGATTAATAGGGTGGAAGGAGACGGTGGAGTCCATGCAAGGGAGAGAGACTGAACATAACTTAAAATATTTTCCTGAGGGTTTAGTAAACTTAGCTGCCCATTGATATCCAACAAAAAGTGCTTGGTTTCCTTCCCTCTCTGGTCTTTCAGACACAACCCAAGGTCCCTCAGAGGGCTGGGCTGAGGACTGCGCTGACCAGAGATTCACCCAAGCTCAGCCACTGTCCCCACGTGTGCTGACACTGCCTGCACACACTCCAGCTGTGGGGCAGTGGTGGAGCGAGGGGAGGTGCAGAGCGCCGAGGTTCCAGCCTGGCTCCTCAGGGCATAGTCCTGTGGCTACAGGAGCCATCAGCCTGCCTGGGCTGCACCAGTGCTGGAGTCCCTCACCCCTGCCATGAGAAGCAGCATCAGGCCCTAAGTGTCTAGGCACATCTCCTCTCGTGATGACCGTGATCTCTGCTGGCTAAGACAGCCAGAGCTTCACAAGGTGCTGACCCCGCTGGGCCTCCCTTCCCCCTGGCACAGGCTTTGGGCTGATTTTAACGCTGACATCGACAGCGTGGCTCCTGCCCACGCAGCCCGTGCCTGCTGATGGAACAAATTGAAGCCATACGCGCCGCACTCACAGGCCAGGATCTTGTTCCTCTGGATGCTCTCCTGGCAAAGTCAACGTGTTTAGCAAAGGAAAGAAAGTTTGAGAAATGCTGATGGGTGTTCAGTGACATCCTGTACAATCTGACAGGCTGGAGAAAGGGAATTTTTAGCCTGGGCTCCATGGGGGTTGAAGACAGAAAATGTAACTAGCAGCACAGTGAAGACTTTTTCTGCCTTATTGTGGCCATATGATTTGCAGGGTATAATGTCACACACAGCTGAATGAATGTTGTCTCTGATGGACATAGTCTTTTCCTGTATGTCTCACTATAGTTTCCCAAGTGTCCAAGTCTTCTCTTCTACTCTGTGTGTTATTGTCTGAGAGAAACTCTTGGAATTAATACACTGATATACCTATGACTGCCTTTTACCATCTGTGATGTTTGTTTGAATATAGTTCAAAGTAATGTTCTTAATTTAGATGACTTTCAGAAGCTCTGATATGTTTTGTTTGATTTACTGTGTTGGGTGGTTTTTTGTTTGTTTGTTTTTAATGCATAATCCTCATCCTTCAGTTTATCTATTAGCTCTGCCGTCTCTGGAAATTCAGAGCAGCAATCAACTGATTGCTAATTTTCCTTGTGAATATCAAGTATGCCTCCTGTCCTTTGCTGTGGCATTTCTGGGATTTCACGATCCTGTTTTCTCTCTCACGTGGATATCCCATCTGGCTACGTTGTTGGAATTTAAAGCATGAAAACACAATTGCAAGTAACTTATTGCTAGTCTGGTTGTAATTTCTCTTGTGATTTGTAGTTATTATTCATGGCTCAGTTGACTGCTCTTCATCCATTAGTAATAGAGATGTATTGCTCAGGTAATGAAGCTATTCATAAGGCACCTGGCTGGTCATTTATAAGATGGAAGGCTTGCAAGCAACATTTTTAGCTGCATGTGGGATTTCGTTATTTCATTCTCTCATGCAAAGACCAGAAAAAGCCACTTTGCTGAAAATCTGTAAAGGAATCTGGAATTGCATATAAATTCAGAAGGAATGTCATGAAATGTATTCCCATGAATACCAGTGATTTGTCCCCTGGGAAGGGGTGTTCTAGCAACTGTTTTTAATTTCTCTGGAATGGCATTGTAAAAAGCCTCAGTTTTCCACTGAGTTGCACTCTTTGCGGTTCACCTTTGTGCAAATTCTCTGCATCAGTTCTTGTGACCTTTCCTAGGATTATTTAAATAATCTGAAAAAATTATTATAGAATTAATAATTATTCAAACTAATAATTGTTCAAAATATAGTCATTTTTTAATGGAAAGGCCTGAGGAATAGTTACATTTATAACTAGGGGTATATTTAGGGGTGAATTATTTTAGGGGTCACTACTTAAAAGGCAGAATTGTAAACTACTTTCTTGCGACAAAATGCAAAATTAGTGTTGGTGCATTATGGCATTCATTTGATTGACCTATCTTCATTTTCAGTTTGGGAAGTTATTGCAAGAAAAAACTTCACAATTGTGGTTTCACAAATTAGCTCTCAATATATGAACTTTTTTAAGGAGATTTTAACCCATGCACCTTGGTGAGATAAAATGTTTCTGTGTTATTCACCGTTCTGACCAGAAAATTTTGACCAGCATATTTTATTTGCAATTTGCTATGAAAAAAAAGTATTCACCCAGTTGCCTTAGTTAAAATGCAGGATAAGTACTTTGTAAAGTTTGTCTGCTTATGGTTTTCTGACCTCCTGCCATGGCATTGCCTTAACCCTTTCATGGGATCTGAAATGAAAGACAAAATTTATAGCCAACAAGCCTTGCATTTAACCAGGGTCTGGCTTGTTTAACCAGCAGTCTTTTGTTTCTTCTTGTCAGAATTCCGTTTTCTATTAAGCAATCAAGCTCAGTAACCCAGGAGGACTAGCAACATAATTTTGCAGCTTTTACTCCCTCAGCTCCCACTGGCTGGAGGTCTTGCTGATTAGCTAACAAAATACTTTCTGGTCTGCAGGGTGGAGGGGGAGGAGGAAGTCGTGTTGGCATTGTTCTTTCATTACAACACAGAGATGTTATTTTCTCACACATTTTCCCAATTCCAGTTCTAGGTGGGAATCACTGCCCTCTCTGTGGGAGTTCTCACTGTTCACTGTGTGCCTCTAGCAAGTGTTACAACTGTGCTGTAAATCTTCTTTGGATTTGATCCATGCCATATAGTGATCTTAGCCCTCCAACGAGGTACTTTTGCAGAAGTTGTTTTTGGGCCTACCAAAATTTATAGTATCAAGTAAAACACATTCATTCCAAGGTCTGTCACAGATGGTTGCTTTTTTAATGGCAGATGTTTCACTGTTCACTAATGACTTCAGAAGATAATGTGACAACTGGAGTTTCATGCACAAATTTTCAGGAGAACAAGATTTTCAGTGGCAATCTCTTGGCTGTCTTTGAGCAAGCTTGAGACTGGAGTTTTCAAGGTATTTGCACAGTACCTGTTATTCACAGCCTGGCCTATGATACCTACCTGGAAAAGTTCAGAAATACTTCAGGCAATAGCATTTAATCTTATTACATTCATAGGGGTTGCTTGAATCTATTACAGGAAAAATATTGCCTTAACTTGTACTGAAATCTATTTACCACTGGGTCTGGCTTTGTCCACAAAACAGAGAATGAGAGTGGGGCAAGTTGACATTCCAAGAATCTTCTCTTGCAGTTGCTTTCTGCATCCTTTGTGTTTAAGAGCACTTTTAGTCAAATGTCCCCAGCTCTGGAAGACGTTCATATCCCCATAGAGGTCAAATAATGATAAGAGACAAAAATTGGTACTCAGGTTGGCATATAAAAATGTAGCTTTCTGTAATTCCAGTTTAGCTGTGATTTTCTGTCAGTTTGGTTTTGCTTATGATTACCCTCAATGGATATTTTTAGAAAATAAATAGGACTTGGAGAATGAAGGCAAGTAGATTAACAAGAAATGGGGAAAGAAATTGTTGTTTTTTTTTTCTAAAAGCATCTTGAAAGTAGGCATAATCAGTTAAACACTGCCAAGAGCACCAAGAATAGTGTTTTAAATAATACAGTTGCAATTTATTTGAGGTTTTCTTTGGAGGTTTTTTTCATATTTTGGTTCACAGAGTAGAAAAGTTCTGAAGTTCTATATTGGAAATTTACTGCAACTGGAAAATATGTTTATGTGACTTTGCAGCTACATCTCCAGGTGTGAAATATCCCCATAAAAATGAGAGGACTTATTCAAAAAAGGCACTGACTGAAGTTCCTCTTTCTATAACAGAACGAACACTGACCCTATTAAAAAAGAAACTAAATCCCTGTTATTGATATAATTATTGGGAGCTGTTTTTATTCTCAGTCCCATCTTAAAAGTGTATTTTCCAGAAGATTGCAAAAATATAGTGAATTTGCATTGGATCTGTGAAGTGTTTCCATCCTTGGCTTCACTTCCCATAGCGCCAAAAGAGAATGCTGAGGAATAAAGGTAGAAAACAGAGGTGATTACACATTTCAGCTTTTTTCTTTCCCTTCCTGCCATCTGTTTTGTCCAGGCCTTTGGTCTTTCCCATTCACATCTTTCTGACCCAGAAGTGGTTTCTGTGTACTTTGTAGCTCGGTGGGCTTCTTCTCCATTGATCTGCACAGATTGCCCTTCACTGGACACAAAACATTATGTTTTGACTGAAGAAGTATCACAGCACAAACCTGACAACTTTGCTTGCTGATCCCTCTTTCTTTCTGAAGGGGATCAGGGCTGACCTTTCTTTTGAGACATGTGTCTGGAACAAACTGGTTTTACTAGGATCTTTGTTGGTTTGTGAGATAATATTTTGCCATGTACAATGTTATTGGTGAAACTGAAGTTTGTCTTTTTGTGAAGGAATATGTGTGTGTGGGAGACAGATTGCATAGCAATATTTACTGAATGGAAAGCCAAAAAGAGAAACCTGTTATCTTTTCTGAAAACTTTGAGAAGTTTTTCTCACTGGGTTATCACTTAATTTTTCTTAAGGTGGTGAACTCTATCCACTACATCTTGAGCCATTTCTTATTATGAGTTTAGGTCAAGTGCATTCTTTTAGCACTGCTCCTTGCTTTCGGAAGTGCTAGTTGATCAGTTTCTTTGAGGAAAAAACACCTAAGTGGACGATTTCCAGTATGCTCAAACACTGGTTATGGCGTTGTGTGTTTTCTTAAGGCTTTGAAGCCTTAAGCCTCCTTTCTTAAGGCTGAGTTTGAGCTAAAATTCTCTCACTGGCTATGCTGCTTCTCTCTAACATCAGATTAGGAGGTGGAGGCCAGTTCTTGCCCAAGTCTGTTTGCAGGCTTTCCATGGACAATTAACAACTGTCTAACAAATTCTGTCTTATATTTAGCAGCTCTCAAAGGCAATGTGGTCATATATTTTTTCTAAACAGACAACCATTTTATGCCTGGGGCTCCTTTTTACCCAAATTTACCAGGCTGGGAAGGTGTGGAACCCACCATAGGGTAACAGTTTTTTCTTTCTGCCAGCTCTATGACTCTTAGAAGAATTTCTCCCCCTATGGGAGTCTATGGCCCACTGCAATAACACTTTATTTCCATTAGCTGTAATTTTCAGTTTCCGGATGCAGTAAGAGTTTTTGGTGTTTTACCTCTTGCCACGTAAGACATTGCCCTCCCCTCCCTTTGCCTTTCACCAAATGTAGCTGCTTGAGGTTTAATGTTCCCTTCTCTGATATGCTTTTTCAAGAACCTTTTAAGTGTGAAAGCCATATGTTCCTTGTCACGCAGAAGACCATTAACCAAGCCAAACCTTTTGCCAAGTGCCCCGGAGCCTGTGAGGTACCGTGTCTCTGGAGATGTTTTCCTTTTTCATCTTTTCAGTATCTCCCTGCCTTTTGCAGGGATCTGGCTGTTAATTTACAGCTGGTTTAACCAAGAGAATGTAACACAGCTGGAATTTCATCTTCAGCTGCTCTAGGAATAAATCACATCCTAGGCTCCCTTATCAGCACAATGCCATGAATGCTGTTACTGACACAGAACAAATTGCTTTACCATTGCACCAGACAAGTTATGGGCAGAGATGTGAACCTGATATGCCCTTGTACAGTCCATGCTTGAAATATCTCCTGTATGTATGCACATCCACGTGAAAAGGGATGAAAAGACAAGCACTAAGACAATTAACTACTGTTAGGTTTGGTTCACTCTGTGGTATTCTCAATTTTTTTTTATTATAAATTTGAGCAAAAGAGCAATCAAATGCATCAGTTCACAGGATTTATTTAGTGGCCTTCAGAATCATTAAACATAGAATGTGGTAGGGTGCCTACTCAGGATTTCTTCTTATTAATGAGAAGCCTGTGTCAACTTTTTTTTAGTATTAGAAGGGATAGTATTCATTTTTGTCCATTTTACAATGAAGTAATTTTGGGTCAGAATGGACTGGACTGCTAAAACTGGCAACATTTCAGCTATTTTCTTTAAAGAAAAGTTGAATTTCTGTACAAACATAAATTTTGTAAGAAATGTATGCAGTATTACATAAAACTCCTGAATAGGAGATCCAGTGAAGACATTGAGATTCCGCATAAGCAAAGTAGCTTAGCAGCTTCTGATGGCAGGATATGGCCTTTGTGCTTGCCCCTATTTGGTGATCTCCTCAGGGCAGGAGCATGTCAGTTACTTAAAAACACAGCTCAGGTACTGCTGTACCCTGATTTTACGAATTTTGAAGTGTCTTCAATACATTTCCCAGTGATGAGTGAGGAGTTCCTGTTGTCTTTCTTTTCTCCCTTGTAAAGATTTAATGGACTAAAAATGTCATGCATGGAGGTAAATAGCAAATCTTTGCGTGTGAATCGATTTCTCTGTTGGCAAGGAAAGCAGCTTCTGGAATTGATACGAAGCTCTCAAGGACAGAAGAGCAGATAATTACTTCCCTGTTCAGCTGCCTTTCTGAAGCTCTGCCCTGTAAGTCAAAGACTGCTGGGGACATTGGGAACTTTGCATTTCTCCAAGACCAGACTCAGACCCAAACTCCATGACTTTGACCTATCATTTCCAGTAACCTCTGCCATTTCCATGGCAGCAGCATCCTAAGATTTCAAAAATAATCCTACATGCTATAAATTCTAATGTTTCAGAAAGAAGACAGCAATGATTCTGTAGAACACCCACTAGCCATTGTACCAGACTCATATTGAACCACAAGAGAGGTTTGGAAAGAGAGACAATTGCTCATATAGGCTGATGAAGCCTAAGGATCCTCTTGCTGAGCACTGACCTGGCCACACCATATATTGAATGGTACTTGTATTGGCAGCTCCTGGCAACTTTGAGGTTGCAGCTTTGTCTCTATGTTGCCTGTGGACTCCTATTAATAGACAATTGTTTACACAGGTTTGTGTTCTATATTAGCATACATGTGTCCCTAATTGTCTTCTATAAATCTGCCAGACATTAATTTATGATTATTTTATTCACTCTTGGCTTCTTCTTTCTTTCTGTATTTCATTAGTACAGGATTAAAGTTCAAAGTTCATTGCTTAATGTCTAGATGAGAACACAGTCTCTGTTTTATTCTAATTCCTGTTGGGTCTTATTTTAACTTTTTTGTATGCACAAATAAATATTGTTAAGACTTAGAGAATGTGTTTTTGAGGTTTTTTTTGAGCACTTAAATGCTTGCCCGGAACAAAACTTTTGTTAATAAAGTGCAAGGCACTGAAAATGATTAATGTTACGTTTTCTGGCTATCCTGTGGGTTTTAGTATCTGTCAGAAGAAACACAGGATTTGAACTTTTTTTGCTCCCTTAAGGCTCAGAAGGCTGAGTTACCCCAGAGATCGCAGCAGTGTTTCTTTGTCACTCCTACCAAACACATGCCTTTGCTTCTACCTCTGGAGAAAATGGGGAATAAGCAGTGTGTTAAAAACAACAGAGAGAAGTCACATGTGTTCACTCACACCGAGAAAAGTGCTAGTTTTCACTAAAACAATTAAAGTATATCAAAGTATGCTCTAAGGGAGATGTGCCTTATGTTTCATGGTTATCTGTCCTTCATGGAATTGTCTGGAATACATTAAAATTATGTTTGACTGGCTGCCTATTGTGTGAGCAGGTCTTGGCACAGCTTGTCTCTGGCTATGTTAATCACAGAGAAGTTTTAACAGCTCTGGGCACATAATGTGACTTCTTGGTTTTTGGGCAAGGTAATTCATGTAGTAAGTTTAGACTTCTAAAACTTTTGAAGACTTTCTAGGAAGGCATTTCACTAGATGTAGACATTGCAACTAGTAGAATGTCCTGAGAGACAGACCACAGTCCTGGGGAGGGCTAGCTACATCCATCACACAAACTAGGCATGATTTGGAAAAATGAGAGGACTCTTTTTCTTCAACAGGAACTGAAAGTTCCAGTCACAGGAAACCAAATCAAGATGCAACGATTAGTAGCATTGCTGGAAGTGAAATACAAATGTTTTTCTGCCTACATTTAGGTTCATCCTCCTGCTTGTTATGCTCAAACTTCCAGGGCTGCTATAGAAATAATGAATCGAATATGATGACTCCAACCTACTGACGGTTTTGAAAGAAACACATGTAACCATGCAGGTACTTTGTTGAATATTTATTTAAGGGCAGAATATGGTCGGGATGATTAGTCCATGTTACACGTAAACTGGATAACCCATTAGCAAGTGTTTTGGTTTTTTTTCCCCAAGAGGATATACTACACATTTGTGTTGAATTAACAGAACCACCCTTCCTATTCTGCAGGAGAAGAGATCCATCCACTGTTCAGGAACACAAAGCAGGACTGTAGATATGTTTACTTTATCATGCCACATTATCAACATGTCTCTTTATCAACCTACAATCTTCTTGCTCCAAAACTTCCAGTCAAGTGAATTTTTATGTGTTTAAAAGCAACCATGCACTGAAATGAATGGACAGTAAATGACATGAACAACCATGCACAATGAAACCTGACTAGTAAACATTTAATTGTTTTGAACAAGAAACAAAAGATTTGATACTACAATTATTGTATTACTTTGTGGTGGACTGAGAAATAACCCATAAAAGAGCTTTCAAATCTACTTTTTCGACTTTCCTGGCTTTTAGCAAGGGCTAACATTTTTTACTCCACCTACATCTCTGATTTTAAGAAGAGTATCTTTGGTTGTTTTCCTTCCTAATAAGCATCAGAAATGGTTGCTCTGCTCAGCGCTGGTTCAGATGAAGGTTCCAACGACCCAGAAGAAGGCTTACATATGTGTTGTCAGCATGTGTTCTTTGACTGACAGGAATACATTTCAAAGTGTTAGCCAAACCACTATTAAAAATCGTGATAAAAGCCTATTATCAAAAGCTTAAAAAAACCCCAACTTTAGAAGATCCTCAGTCGCTTTTTACCATAGATATTTCCTGGGTTTTCCCTTTCTTGACTCTAGTGAGAAAACAATTTTCCCAGTTTCCTGTATACCTTAAAGGAATTCGAAGCAGTCAAGATTTAATGTTTTGACCAAAGTGGAAAAGAGTTTCTACTGCAACAGACCTACTCCTCACTCTTGTACACTTGCATTTTACAGTATTACTTAAAGAATATCCAGAAATTTGAACTTCCTATTTTTTCCCCCCACTTTCTCCTAAAAGAAATTGGAGTGAAAGAATGAGAACAGGGAGACAGAGAACATAAGGTTGCAAGTTAGTAGACAAAATACTACTTGGCCTTTCCTACAAAAATATTCTGGATGGGCTGCTGACCCTTGAGCTACCTCTACTCATGGCAAAAATTATGGGAAACACTTTTCTCATGGGGAAGGAGCAAATTTCTTCCAAAGTAAGCAAATGCTTCAGCAATGTAACCAGCAGGAGGTTATAGAGCAGCATTAGCAACAAAATGAGTTTATTCACAGTGAATAATGTTATATTTAATTTCCTAAACAAACAATTTCTTTTGTTTTTAAACTGTAAATGATGTAACAGGTGTCAACTCTGTTGACACATGCCACTATTAACAGTTTGTTATTTTAGGGAACATTCCTGTCCAGCTCCTCCCACTTCCTATCTTTCAGAAATTCAGAATCAAATTATATTGTGCAAAGCCAGTATGAATAGTAACTCTGGCAATTGCTTTATTAGTGAAGGGCAATGTACTTGCTCCATATTCTGTTGTCTCCAGTATTTGGCAGTGTTCTTAGCAAGAACTGGTTTAGTTAATACAGCAGAACACAAACTTGGGGCCCCTTGGGCTGTGGATATTCAAGAAGTCATGGCCTTGGTTTCAGACAGGAATGCTGAAACAGAGGTGGCCCCTTTAAAAACATTTAAAGACATTTCTTATATGCAATTTACTTCTGTTTACATGAGATGTTATCTAGAGGATGCTAAGAATTTAAACATCATTCTTCATTTGTGCTTACCGGGAAAAGCTGATTGTAACCATCTGTTGTAAAACAGACTCCGAAAGGGATGACCTTTCCTGTTTCAAGTTCTTGCCTGCCCGAGCTCAGCCTAGCAAGATGAGAGAGCAGGGAATACACTGCTGCATTGCTGGGACCTGGCTGAATACTAGGTAGGATAGAGGGGAACAACACGCTGTGAGAATTAAAGCAGGCATTTCTGTTTTACAGTACTGTGTGGGTGCACCTAATCTTTAAAAGCAACCAGCAATCCATTTGGCAGGGTTTTTGGTACTGGCAGGATTTCTGCTTTGCTTGCTAATAGTACTTCCACTGAATTGTTGACAAATGATGAAGTTCGGATCCCCTGATAAACTCTGAATGGGGAGACCAAGATTTATTTCAGTGAGGATCCATGAGAGTGCAAAGATCCACGTAGACAATGATAACTCATTGCAGGATTATGGGTTGGACATTTGGCCTGCAGGATGAGCAGCTTTTTGACTAGTGTTTAAAATCAAGGTTACGGAAGTTTTCTAGTTTTGAAGCACATTGACAGAATGTCACTAAAACCACTAATATAATTGTCACAGGTCTTATAGTTTTTAGTGTAGAGGGTCGTCCATCTCAAACCTGACCAGAACTCTGTGGTTTTGTAGCTTTCCTGTACCCCTGTTTTTAACAGTCCTGTTAAAGTCAGCTTTGGAAATAAAGGCACAGCAGTAGTGATAAAAAAAGGGTTTTCTTTCAGACAGACAATTTCTTTTGTCAGTTGTTTTGTTAGTCAGTATCCTGTATAGCACTGGAGAAAAAGGAAAAGGCAGGAAAAAGGGAAAGGCATGCAGGGGAAGTGAGGGGTATCTGCTGGCCAGCACTAACTTATTTTGAATGCTGAACTTGACATACAGTTTACATTAAACACTGAGGTCTGGTTAAGAACCTGCCCTTAAACTTCCGATGTTGCTTATAGATGTAATTGGCTGTACTTCACTGAAGGCTAGAAAAGCTTGACTAAGCAATTCCCTGCTTCTGCAAGCCCCCTTTTGGGGAGGAAGTCAGCTATATTAGGAAGACGAAGTAGACAGAGATTAGGGATGTGAAGGATGAACTTTTGTTAAAAATATTGAAACCCTCCAAAATTTGCTAATGTACAATAATCACCAGTTTATTATTGCATCCCTCAGGTGTACTAATGACCCTCCTCTCCCTCCAGAAGTTCTGTTTTTTGGTTCTAAATGTCATGCTGTTTTGCTCTATTTTTTTCAGATCAGAGTCCCAAGCTAGTTAACAGCATATGTCAGTCACTGCCTTCTTCAACCACAAGTAAAACATCAGACTATGGTTTGTACATTTGAGCTAAGTGTTTGAAGGATGAAGTTTTGTTGACACCAACCCAAGCTGCTGAACACAAACTGAGGCTTGGAATTTGCCTCTTTGGTCTGGAGCCAGTGCCGCACATGTGGGAAGAGTAGGTCTGTCTGTCTGGTGCTGGTTTCTGCAAGAGAAGTGCTGCCCCAGCAGCCACGATCTGGTCTTTCCCAGGATACAAGCAGTGCACAAAGTGTTTTCCAACAGTGGCACCCAACAATGCTGCTTCCTTCTGAAGTCAATGTTAGAGGGCATAGACCATGGACGCACACATGTGCTCTAAACAGTCAGTAACAGAAGGATGTTTGAGCAGTGCTTGGATGGCTTATCCTGTAAACCTTCAGCTGAGGAATCGCCTCACTTATGAACATACTTCCCCATTCCCCAACACAGTAGCCAGGCTCAAATTTCTCATGTTGCATGCATGGGAAAAGTGAGAAGAGGTTGTTCGTTTATTTTAAAAACAGGGCAGACTTCTTTTGTGCTGTGCTTTCAAACTCTTTTACATCACTAAGTCTTTCAGAACCATTCTTTCTACCTTTTCTTAGGATGAAAGAGCAATTAGCAGAATACAATAGCCTCAGTGTAGTGAAATTCATTATGATATAAACACTATGAGGCAATATCATGTCTGTCTCTACAGGTAAGAGGTCTCTGACACTGCCTGTGTAATTCCCTTCTGCATAATTACAGGTGTGACCTGAGTATGTGATTTAAAAAGGATCAAGTTACTGTTTTTGGCTAGGCACTTAATACAGTTTTTGTTGATGGCTGCATTGGCTTGTTTTAATAAAACTATTCACTGTAAGACTGAATAGTTCGGTAAATCCCACTGGTGAGCCTTTTGGCTTTTCCTGGTTCAAACTTTGAACAGTAGTGGAGTTTGGTACACTTTATAATGGTGGCCCTACGGTGCACATTTAAATATATGCTCTTCCCAGACAATTTTAAGTGCAGGCCATAAATTTGTGACATTAAAACTTTTTTTTTTTTTTTAGATGAAAGTGTATTTAAATGAAATGTCTTTTTTTCAGTTTTTGAGCTATGCTTAAATATCCAGTGATGTTGTTGCAGGTGGTGATGGGCTAAACTGCTAGGAAGTACAACCTGTCTATTCTTGTGTCTCAGAGGAAAGGATTATCTCTCATCAAAAGCTATTAAAAATTCAGTTTTGCAGAACTTCACTCTCACTGGGCACAGTCTTTGGCCTAGATGGTTGAGAAAATCTTTCTGAAAATGAACAAGATTCACCCACTGGAAAAGTCTGTATTTACTCACAACGCCTTTTTTCTTTCTTTCTTTCTTTTTTTTTTGGTTAGAGGTTAAATCCCTGTTTTTGTAGATTCAAATAGAGTTACCTGCTTTGAATAAAGCCAGGGACCTCTAGACAAAGGTAGTCACAGTCTGGGGGGGGGCAAACAGATGTCCCAGCGGCTCTCCTGAGCATCAGTAGTGCCTTAACTCACTCCTTCTACTGCATTCTCCAGGACAAATCTCCATGCTGGCATGGCTACACATCAGTAGGTGTCAGGTGAACCCTTCTGCTCCAGCCGGGCAGGGTGTGCTCAGCGTGGTGGGGCCTCACAGGATAAGCTTTCTTTGGGCTTGTGGATACAGATGTCTCCAAAGAGCTAAGCGTCCTTGAACTTGAGGTAGATTATATTTTTGAGATCATTCGGTGTGATGTTTAATTCAGTCCGGTAAATGCTATTTTCTAAATCAGTGAGTGACTGAGATGTGCAATCCAAATTTCGGTGCATGCATCCCTTATTTTCGTAGTTGCAGCCCTGCATATGGTACTGCTGTTAAGGCTGAGTGAGTCTCTAATCACTCTGCCCAGGCTCTGCTTTCTCATCTGTCTGTCTGTATTGACAAAGCAGCTGTATATTTCAGTCTAAAACCGCTTGAGACACACCCCAACCCATCCTACAAAATGGGGTTTGACAGGATTTCAAACAAGCTGATCTTGTGAAAGACACTGCAGTCTGTGGCACAGGGTTGAGATGGGTTGTCTTTGAAGTCCCTCCAGAACCAGAACATTCTGTCATTCTATGATTCCATGAGGTTTTTTGGAAGCCTGGAAATACTGCAGCTGGTTCAATTTATGTGATTTCGTGCTCTCACAGTTTGGATCTAACCTTGGGTTCCTTTGGCATGGGAAAGTCAGAAAATGGGACAATTTTCTTTGTCTCTCATTCATATTTCCCTTCTTCTACAACATCCTGGATCTTTCTGCAAGCATCTGTTTTTCTGGCCAGCACACTACACTTCTTGAGAGACTTTTGTGCCTTTTTACACAGGCCTAGTCTGGCTAATTCAAAATTCCGTTTGGACAAACTGCCAAGAGAAAAGACACCTCACATTATCATTCACTGGTACTCTGTAAAGAACCTCAGCTGGAAAGAGGTTTTAAAAGAAGTAGATTTACTTCCTTTACCTTTTTTTTACTGAGCTCATCCTCTCGCGATTGCAGGGAGGAAACTGAATGACTTCTGTCTCCTTGTCTGGTTGAAATTTTGAAACAGAAGAATGAAAAAAGAAGATTGAATTAGCCTTATTAGTTGAATCAATTCAAGAAGAAAGCATCAAAGCACCTAAATTTTAGTACAGAGTAGAGGTTTAGAAAACCAAGATAACAGCTTAGCAATTTACAAAGCAAAAATTCAGGAATGGCTCAAGTAAAAAACAGACACTGTGAATAAAAGCTAGGCACTTCCAGATGAAACTGAAATAGAGCTACGTCTGGTCATTTAAAGATTTAGAAAAACAAAGACTGCAAAAACAAAGTGAAAGAGGAAGAAAGAATTGGGTTTAAAAGAAAAAAAAACCCCAAAATGAAAAGGAGACTCTACCAACTACAGTGACTAAATGTTGAATTTTTAGAAAAGTCTCTGTTCTTCATAGAGGGTCCAAGTGTTTTGTGATGTGTATTTTACCATTTCGCTTTTCTGACATGGAAGATCATGGAATTAACACAACTTAAAACACTTATTCAAGATTCTTTCTCAGACATTTAGAGGTTGTGGCTTAAGAATTTTCTCCTTCTCCTTGTATTATGTACTGTAATCCTAATCATGGTTCTTGACAAAAAAGGAAAATATAATCCTGTTCTTCCAATGACCAGACTTAATTGGATTACTTGTAAAATTTCTTGTAAAATTCTTGCTGAGTTGTGTCTGTTTGTACACCTGTGTCAGGTTGGGAAAGCATTTCTTTGGTCTCAACAGATCATGTATTAACACTATCATGCTGTTCAGTGAGAATGAAGAAACAAAGCTGTGCCGTGGGCTGTGTGAGATGAAGCTGTTGGCCGTAGCTGGGGCTGGGGTTTCAGCCTCTGCTTTGCAAGGCGGTCTCTGTTCTGCCCTCCTTGTGTTCTCTTTTTGGCTTTATCTCTCAAAGTTCTCATGTTGCCCATTCTCTCCTACCTTCCTTAGGTCTGTATCTGCCCAGACAACAGAGGGTACTGCTATGCCATGGCTGGGCTTTGATGTTAAAACAGAAAGATGACAGGAATAACCACATGAGCAGTGGGGATTTTCTGGAGAAGTCTTCACATTTTCCAGTTGCTATGTTTCATTTATTATGAGCAAGAATTAGGTCTGGTGCTGCTAGAATTAAAATAGCACATCTTCCTAGAATTTCCTAAGCTGTTCTCAGCAGGTGCAAACAAATGGGGTTTATTTTCTTCTATATCCAAAGGCTCTTTCAATTTTCTTTAATTAACCTCTCATCTTAATAATACCTTAGCTGAATGCCAAGATATGAAAATTCTTCAGAAGTAATCTTTTTAGAGGATTATAGCAGATTAAAACACTATTCTGTGCTTAAAGACTTCTGCAAACCTGAGCAGTTAGGGATTGCATTGGTTTCAGGAATATGTCATCACACTTAATTAAAGCACTCCTGTAGGAAAAAATATAGACTTTTGAGGCAAGGGGAGTCCTTTATGAAGATTAGGATTCCTGGTTTTCAGTCTGGATGCTCATGTGTAGCATGGGCAAGGATAAGCACAGGATGATTTCAGTATTCCAAAAGCTATGGGTTTTCTGGAGCTGCTGCTTAAGGTCAGGAGCGGTATCTGCTATGTGTTCATCCTACCGGATTATGCTTCTGAGAACCATTCTGCCTTTGCAGAACACACAAAAGAAAAATTATTACATCGTTTGGAAAACTTCTTGCAGATTTTTCATAGTCAGTGGCAGTGTTAGCTGAACAAGGACAGTCAGTGAAACTGTAGACACATGAACTGAGATGAAAATCCAGCCGTACGAGCTGTGGTATAAATCCATATGTGTTCTAAAGCCAAAATTAAGGACCTGCCCCACAAGAGGCTCAGTTTTCAAAGACTTTGGATAAAAATCTCCAGAGTCTCATTAAATCCACTTTGATTGATCTCGATTAAAACAACTAAGGAGCCTTTCCTAAGTGCAAATTATTTTAATGGCAATAAGGTAATAGTCCTAAAAGTCATTCAGTTTGAAGTCAATTGGATAGTAGTTTAATTATGAGAACAATTACCCCTTTGCATTAATGAGGACATGTGGTCTGTGGTTTTTGGTGGAATGATTGGATATGGAACTAACAGACTTTAAAGAAAGAGAGGGAAAACTTGGGCGTTTTTAACATACATTTTGAAGCCTAATTGTGAGCACTGTTAAAAGAAGTGGGCAGACTGCCACCATGCAGGAGTGCTTCATGTTTTTTGGATTATTTTTAGCCCTTTTTTAGCCTACATTTTGAACACATGGTGTTTATCCTTTCTTCCTATGCTTCTTGATGTGTAAAAAATTCCTTTTCCTGTCCCTTGCTAGGTACATTAAAGAACAGGTCAGCTCTTTGCAAGTGGGAATATAATTATTTCCTCAACTTTTGGGACATTGCCATTCCTCCACGTTCTTCACTAAATACTTATATCCAACAGTGCCAAATTGATGATTTTCATGGTTCTTAACATGTCTAGGACCTCTGTGACCAGGAAGGGGTAGAAAAGGGGTCATCCTGGACCTCACGTGCGACACCTGTGTGACAAACCAGACTATAGCCACCCTCAAAACCGGCAAATACTGATGGTCATCTTAGCTGCTGCTACTCATTTCATACCATGCTACCTAAAGACTGTAAAAGCCTAATGCTTACCTTTTAACTGCAGATGAGAGGGGTATGGCAGCAGCTTGGAAGACAAATGGGATGATTCAATACTTTTATAGGTACTGGGAGCACAAGTACAAATATTCATAATTATAATTCCTAGAATTGAAATTCTGTGATGACGCTTACACACAGCTGTGTGCAGCTTAATGCTGCAGAAAGTGTCCTCTGCAGAATTATGGTAGTAGTATTTCTCTTCAGACTGAATTTTTATGTGTCTCTGCTATCCTGGTCCAGTGAGGGACAAGCCACCTCTCACGGTCACACAGTCCCCCAGGAAGGCTGCAGTGAGGCTGCCCTGGAGAGCATGGAGGGAAGACTTTGCTGCTTTGTACCCAGCTGTGTCCAGCCCCTCTCACTTTTCTGAAGAGAACACCATGGCCATGAGGAGGTGTTTTTTATGTCTTACAACATGTGTGCTTATCCTTATGGATGTGTAATTTGAATAAACCTTAGTAGTAGTGGTGTGCTCTAGATGTATTCAGGCAGAGGACTGCAGGGGTTGCAAAGATGCCAAAGTCCTGGAAGATGTCCAATCACTGTTCTCTGTAACAGCAGAGGGTCTAGCCCAAGGTACAAAGACTTCTGGGAAAATATCAAAGTGTTCAAAATTAGAGATAGTAGCACTAAGTATGGATTTCTCAAGCTACTTATTTTTCTGGAAATGCCACTCACATTTGTCTCAGATATTCAGGCACCATTCTGATCTTTTGATCTGCTTGACACAAACCAGATATTTTTGTGCTGCCTTGTTGTATTTTCCAGACTGACATTCTCTATCTCTAGTGCCCCTTCTGCAACCAAAAACTTGAATAATTTCTCTTTGGTCAAGAACTTTGCCAATATAGATTCTCTGCATTTATTTGCCAGGGAAGCAGCTGGTAGTGGCACTATGCATTTGATCTTCTGACAGCTGTGCTCCAGGTAAGACAGCAATGCATTAGAATATTTTCTATAAAAGTTGTATGAGATTAATAAGGATTACATTGCTAATGCTTGTTGTGTTGCAGTACATGGCTTTACTCCCTGAAGGTATATCCAAACCTGAAGTGGATTATTTTTAGACTCATTGCTTGACATTACACAAGGCTCAATTAAGAGGATCATCTGTTACACAATGCTTTGTTAGCTTTTAACTGAAGTATCAGACAATTCTTTTCCACAAACACAAAAGGCCTGGTTTGTGCCTCAAGTACAATATCTTTTTCTTCAAACATAAGTCTGTAAAGAAAGAGGTTGATTTTGACTATATCTTGTTAAAGAAAGCTTGCAGAAAACTTTTAACTTATTACCTTCATATCAACTGTGGACTGCATGATTTTACTAGTAATTGATAAAAAATACATACAGTGCTTAAGTTTCATCCAAGGGAAACAGAACTACTCTCTTTCCTGTGTGGGCAAACATTGAAGTGGAAGGACTGAGTATTGTGCAAAAGACTCATCTTCTCTTCAGTACTCTGCCATTCTTCAAGAAAAGCTTTGGTAATTTTGCTCTATCCTTTAGGTAATGTGACCTTTATAAATTACAAAAATTAATTGTAGTTAAGAACTACAATAAGAAAAAAGATGCTAAGTTCATTGCTGCAGTAATAGAACTGGTCTGAAGACAGCTTCTGTAATGATGTTATTGATTAATGTGTCAAAGAATTGAAAATAATCTGCCACTATTTTAATCAGCCTGTAAGGACAGTAATGCTGATGATCCTACTCAGACCACTGTACAATACAGACAGGCCATTCATCACAGTGAAGCAGAAGCTATATTTCAGCAAGCAAAACCACAAACTCAGAGGCTAACCCACAGCCATCTACACAACACAGAGGAAACAAATACTCAGGGCAAGTTTTCTGAAAGCTGATAAAATGTGTGGTCTGAAATCCAGGACAGTGTACAACTCTAATGCTACTAATGTACCTCAAGGAAATATTTTTTTGCCTGGTGCTTTTTCTTAGGGAAATATAGGCCAGATTGTATTATATTACACATTGTGTAGCTCTGAGTTAATTTTAATTTTTAACAGTCATGTGTTTTCTTCATCTATGTGTAAGTCATGCCACAGGAACATCTGCTGGTTCTTTCTTCCTGTTGACTTCAGTTTTGCGTTTTTATGTTGTGGTTTTGTTTCCATATGAGGGTCAAAGTCAGCTTGCTTGCTCAAAGAAGGGCAAGGGGAGACAACATGTTACAGCATTAGGGCTGTGCTGGATTTGGCTCCTGTTTACACAACCAACCTGGAAGTCAGTAGCTCTTCCCCATGCTGTCCCTCTTGCTCTTGTCACAATGACCCATGGCAGGGCTGAAAATCTTTTTTTCCCCTATGCTTAAAAGCTCTTTTGGTCCCTGTGCTGAGATGGACATAGGATAGTCTGTCCCTATATTGCAACATAGTCCCTGTACTCTGAAAATCTGGACTGTCAGGTTTACTCCTCAGGGTGCATCCATGACACTCTGTGTGGTTCAAATTTTACTTCGAATCTCACCAGCCAGTCAAATGGGTAAACCCAATGTGAATCTCATGACAGAAGGCTGGTGAAATATCTTGAATCCTATGAGATATTGAATAATTGGCAGGATGTTGCCTATACTCTTTTTCTTTCTTGTTGTTCTGAAAGGGAAAAAAGAAAAATAAAATTTGAATATTTGTACGGTGAGGGGTGTCTGTATTTTGAAGGAAATAAACTAACAAAAGTGGGGACAAAAAAAAAAAAAGAGCAAACCTTAATAACAGCAGCTCAGTTTTTAGTCCCAACAGACTTAACTAGCAGAAGGGGAAAAGAAGATATGGGGCTGGCTGCCAGAAAAGCATTGCTGAGTGTAAACACTACAAGGCATCTCTGAGTGCTGTTATCATATGGAGCCCTAACATATTTGTAATTTGTGACTCTGAAGGCAGGAGCAGTCTTGCAAGCAAAGAGTGTTTATTGTGGATTTTTCAGTACGGAGAAAACTACAGCCAAGCTGACCAGAAAGACTGGAATTTCATCTATCTCTCTCCCCTCCCCCTCTCAGCTTTCTCTCTGTCGCTCACTCACTGGATTTCTTTCTCTGCCAGCCTTTTAAAACAGAAATTACTGGGTCAGTGACATAGATTTTTCCTCTTTTTCTAGTATGCCCTCTTGTTCAGCCTCCAGCAGAAGCACTACTACCTGTAAGTATCTTATTCGAGTTTGTTGTACATGCTGAATGCTGTTGTGTCTGTGGTTGTAATAGTGCTTAACTGCTTGCAGAGTTCAGTTTGCTGCTGAATGTTGCAGTAGAGCAGCCAGACAGTAATTTTTGAGCTCGAGATGGATGAAAGCTGAGTTTTAATTTCGAGGAAAGCAGGCACTGGGTTTTGCCAGTAGTTTAGTAGAAGTTAACTTGAATGTTTGGATTCCAAAGAACTTACTTTATCCTAATATTCAAGCTGATATAGATTTCTCAACTATGCTGGCTTTCTTCCATCAGATCTATTAAAACTTTGTGGCTTTTCTTTTATAAAAGCTTGAAAGAACTAAATAAGATTTCTTTGCTTAGAATTGTCTTATTAAAGAGACACACTAGAAGAAATGTGATAAAAGGCACTGAAACTTGTGACAAAAACTTGGTATTAGTAAGTCTTTGAAAAGCGTATATTTCATTTAGCTGGGATAATTTGTTTCTTTAAATACGTGTTTTTAAATCGTGCACTTACTTTGTGTTAGGGGTAGGGATCTGTCAGCATTTTTACATTTTCTTGTACATTCAGACAGCTTACATATGCATGCATAAAAGTTTACATGTGCTCCTTAACACATCTGTGCTTACAAAGGTTTTACATTTCCTGCTGATTTGTATGTATTTATGTGAGGCCGTCACCCTTTAGAGATAAGTTGCTGTCACTGTGTTTTGCTGAGACATTCCAACAAATTCTGCAGATAATTATACACAGTTTCTTCATGTGGTTATTAAAAGGAGATATTACAAGTTACGCTTTTGCTAGTTAGAGAATTCTACTAGTCATAATCTCAGTTAACTCAGGATTGCACTTTAGCTTAGGCAAAATGCATCTCTGCTGTTGACATGTCCAGGGTGTCACTACCTGCAGGGTGTTATCTACCATTCCTTAACTCAGCAAATACCTTGCCAAATACTTAGCTTCTCAGTGACCTGTAATCCTTGTTTGTAGTGCATGGACCAAAACCATTGAACAACAAACAGTTCAAGGGGTGCATATGTTAAGTCCACATTCTGAAGTGACAACCCCCTCATTTAATAGCTTATGATCCTTTCATTGCCCTGGGCTAGATTTTAATTGCTATAATAATATTCGTCTTGTTTCCTAGAAATCATGGAAAGCTCTTACTTGCTTTCTTTAAACTCATCCTAAAAAAATTTTCTATGTTCTTTCTGTTTCTTGCAAACTTCTTCTGGTATTCATTAAAACAAATCAATCCAGCTTCCAACCCGCAACAATCATTCTCCATTGCAAAAGAATAGGGAAATTTTGATCCATCTTTTCAGGGAAATATTCCAGGCAACCAGAGATTTTGTCACATACAGAGAAACGCTTGAAGTCTCATTCAAACCCCAGTGAAGGCTTTGGGTATCATTGAGACTTGGCTCAGGGTCACTAGTGATTACAGGTTTTTAGTCAACTTTTAGGTATTAGAGCTGAGACTTATTGGGGCTGTTTCAGATTTTATTTTCAGTTGTTTTATGTTCATAGATAGCTATCTAAATTATATGGATTAATCTTTTGCTTACATCAATTTAGCTGTCCTGGGAGTCAGGCTCATCAGTTGTTATGTGTTTGTAATTAACCATTGCATCATTTCTCACATGTGCACCAGCAGCCCTGAGGGAAAACTAGCTCTGGCATTTGAAGGAAATTTTTAACAAGCTACATCTAAAGTTCACAGAAACCCTTCTCTACCTTGTCCCCAGCTTGGTATGTCCCTCTGTCTCCTCTACAGATTTGCATTCACTGACTCTTCAGAGGCCCCTTCTCCCTCTGCCTTCCCCCCAGGCTCATCTGCAGAGCAGGCAGGAATTGCCACCACATGAGTGGCTCCTTAGAATTCCCCTTGCCAAGTGTCCCTTGCTCAATGCCTTGGGTACGTCTCCAGGACTTATTTTCCAGCCTTCCAGATCTCAGGGCCAGCTTGGTCAATCTACCTCTAATTATGGGGAAGGAGAACTCTTTACTTGTTATCACATTTTTTGTACCAGTATGGGTTTATACTGGATCTCAGGGGAATCACTGGACAGCTGGCAGGGTATGATGCAGTATTTTGCAAAAATGCACCAGGTAATTAACTTGGATCCTGGCTGTCAGATAGCTGTCTTCTCAGCTTAGAGTCAGCACACAATTTAAGGTGAAAAGGACCTCTGCAGGTAACTGCTCCCACCTCCTTCCCCAAGAACAGCCAGTTTTATGGCAAGTGCAGCTTCAAAGTTACATCAAGCAACTCAGGCCCCAATTAGTTGTTTATTAAATATATCTGAGAGGTCTCTGTGAAACTTGTTCCACTGCCTACGTTCACTATTTCTTTTTTTGTTTTCTAGTATCTAACATGAATTTTTCTTGTTGCTGTTTTAGTGGGTTTGTATGTCTCTTCCTTGTGCTCCAGGCACTCTTCTGTTAGAAGTCTAAAACAAGCAATAAGCCCTCTCTTCTTCAGGCTGAACAAATCCAGCTGTCTCGGCCTCTCCTCATGCGCTCCATCCCCACTGAGGGACAACAGCTAGTATATGATATATCACTGAACTAACATGACTGTTCTATTTCTGGGACCAAAGCTGGTAGCTTTCCGTGAGCTTGTACTCATGCAACACACCTGGAGTTGTTTCAGGTGTTTTGGCATGTAGACAGACCCTCAGAAAGCTGATGAGAGAACAGCTTAATTTCACAATACTGATTCTCCTTCTGTGTTGTTCATCAATACCATTATTTCATTAGGCCACTAAGCATATGTGAAATGTTTTGGTGCATTTGGAATTAAATAGTGCCTCAGTTGTATGTCCATTCTGGATACACAGCTGACATGCCAAGGAATAGCAGGGGTGAACCAGGTTCAGCTGTGATATTAAGGGCAGAGAAGAAAGGAGATTGTAAGGAAGTCCAAAGCAGCCACAAAATGTGACAGTGGCATCACCAGCAGTTGTGTATCTGCTGGAGAGCAGCACACTGTTGCTGTTAATCAGCATAAGTACTATGCAGCACAAACATGACTTCACTGATGTAATGACCTTCTTCACAGATAGGAAGGATATTAATATGGCATTCATCCCAAAACATTCTCATTTTTATTGTCATTATGTGCTGAAATGATCTCTTGCTCTTTCATTTTGCTATGATTGGATAAGTGATTGAGAAAGTGAGGTTATACCTCCCAAGATCTTTACTTGGCCACCAAAGGAGACAGTCCTACAGCATCCAAGTAGAGGCCAGTGGCTGGAGCACGTGGGACAAACGCAAATATAGTGATATAGGAGCTGTGTCTGCAAGTTAAAGTACTCAAAGCAAGACGGTAATACACAGTGACAACAGAACAAAATGGTGAGAGTATGTCACACACCCATCACGAAATTGATCAAAATGCTCCTGATTCCTCTTGTAGACTTTCTGTTCTGTCTTTAATGCAGGGTAAGAAAGAGCAGCATGGAAACCACTGCCTGTGCCTAGGTTTATAGCTGCACTCCATGCTGGGGTCGGCACCAGAAATAGATGAACCTGGGCTGCAGCAGAATCAAGATGCAGATGTCTCTGCATGAGTGCCATTTCTGAACTGGTGATGGGGCTGTCTGTCAGCTATGACATGGTTTTGTGGTAGCTATCCATGTGGGAGTGGAGGAAGTCAAAACTATCCAGGCTTTAATTTTATAATTTCTGATGAGATGCCCTGTAAAAAAAAAAAATCTGTGTGAATAAAGCTATTTTGCACCATAAATGGGTGCCTCAGCCTGCTATTAATGGAGCAGAAAGTTACTGGTGTTGGCATGATACATAAACAGCTGAGTCAATGTATCAGAGGCATTAACTGCCTCTTAGCACTTTTCCAGGCCCTAGTCTGAATCTAAAATTCCTAATTATTTTCTTATCTGAGTGTTCAACCACGGATTTCATTCCTTTCCTATTGGCTAGAATTCTACGTTTTCTCAGAGATCTTCTTCATACTGGTATGGCTACAAAGTTTTAAACCAAAATGGAAAGATTTTCAGATAAATACCTAAAAAACTAGAGTTAAGATTTGCATCCCTGACTACATAGTTAACAAACATCTAACTTCACATATATGTTGGTCTTAGGGTCTTCAGTCTTAAATCTGTGGTAAAGTGAGTGGATCTGTCTTATTTAACTTTAGGAAATGAATAATCTCACAGAATTTCTGAACTGCTGGTTGTTTTTCAGTGAAATTTAAAACTGGGTGTATATGTGCATTCAATTACAGGCTGCTCAGAAGGTCTTTCTGCTGGAAACCATGGAGTGAACACTTACCTGTTAACAACAACAACAAAGAGAACAAAGAGATACAAGGATTTGTTTTTTAATTCACTTTCAGGGAAGTTCGCTGTTGGTCATAAGGCTGTGGCAAATAAGTAATCAGGGCATTAAAAATTTAAAAATACTAAAGGAATATTGATACTTTACTGTCTTGGAATTCTTATGATCTTCTCAAATTTAATTAAATCAAACCAATATCGCTTCCTATGCTTTGGGCTATAGATTCAGTTACATTGGAGGATTGTAGAAATGAGGCTCTTAGAAAGATTCCAATAGTGCTTGTTTAATGTCAGAAGAAAAATTATTTTCTTATGAATTTCTAAACATGAAAGATGAAGATTAACTAGGAGCATGAGAAATTTGTGTAATTTTCTTTCCTTATTATCTTTTCTACTTTATTTCCATTGAGTTTTTCTCAGATTTTTTTTTCTGTTTTAAAGAAAAATAACAGATTTGTCATGCCATACCACATGTTTCTATGCTGCCATCCTGGCTCAGTTACTTATTGTAGCAGGAAGAGTAGAGAGGCACTGGAAAGATGTTTTCAGCTAGAGGTTGATTTTTTTCTCACACCTTCAATGAGAGAGAGAAAACAGATTTAACAGGAGGCCACCTTCCCTTTATCTCACTTTCTGGTATATTTAATCTGAATGAGCACTTTTGCACTTTCAAATTATTTGGAGCTCATACTGTTTTATTAATATCTACTCAGTCGTGTAGTTTAAAAGATCAGTAACAAAGGATCCTACACAGCAAGGGTTTGTACATGAATACAGACTAAAGGCGCCTGGAATTCACATGGAGAGCTGATCCGTGGAGGGAGAACTCCCATTGGTAGATAGCTAATTTTCTGAGCATGTGTGTACCGAACGGTATTCAAAGGTGAAGCCAAGCTGCTTCTTGAACTGCAAGTGTAAGAAATGGTGGAAGGTTTATGTGTGCGTGTTTGTTGTTTTGTTTTTATGCCAACAGTTGCTCGATGTCTTATAGCAATTTTCTTAATTTTTTTCAGGATTAACAAACCTTGAAAGGACTCTGAGAACACATTCATCATTTTGTCAGGCTTGACCAATGGATTTTATAAAAACCTAAGGATATTTTGAAAGTGTCCTGCCAACATTTCAGTCAAGGAGGGCCTACTAATAGAAAACATGTCATATATTTTCATCTGCGACTAATAATACCTTCATTGTATGGTGGAGAAAGAAGACACCATTTCTTAAGAAATTCTTTCACTGGTGAATAAGGCTGGCACCCCCTTATAATATGAAGCCCTTTGAGAAAAGCTGGTTGTTTCTACTGCTTCCTGTTGTGTTAAGAGTTGTGTGCTCCACCTTTATTAGTCGGAACCTTGGGATGAAAGTGATGAAGGGACAGTCTGTCTTCCTGTCAGAAGATGACCTCAAGTTTTCCATCCCCAGAGAGAAGGATGTCTGCAAAGTTGAAGTTGTGATTAACGAGCCAATAACACAGAGGGTTGGGAAACTAACTCCACAGGTATTTGGGCTCCATTTTGCTGCTTTGAGTGTTGGTCTGCGTGCAGGTCCAGGAGAAGCTAAAAAGAGCTGCTTTATTGATCTTTTTTTTTCTTTTGGGTAGTGGCTAAAAGGCACGAAACTGAATGTTCTGTGAGATTCAGCCTTTTGCTTAAGTACACAGCTGGCAGAGAACTGCAACCCTGAAATCCAAAAGCTGAGCTCAGTAGCATGAGTGCACAGAAGCGAGTCTGGTCAGAGTCTCTTTACACAAGAAAAGAATGGGTATTTCAAAACTTTCAGTTATGGGATATCCTCCAGTCTCTCAGCTACTTATTTTTCCCCCACGAAGGTAACCAGTGCCCCTTGGTAATGCATGGCCCACTGCAGAATTTTGCATTTTAGTCACGCAGCCACTACTTAAGGAGCAATTAAGAAAAAAAAAATCACATACAATAAGCACATTGTGTAAACCACTGTTTGTTCTGCTCTGCAACAGCCAAATTGCTAGCAGATGGCAAATACATTAAAACTCCCCTGTTTTCTGTTTAAATGACATGCTTGTAGGAATTATGAAATGTATTTCACGTATTACCATTCTGCTACTCATCTGCTTTACGAATTGCCCCACCTGAGTCAGAGCAGAAAGGAGTTGAAAGAAATTGTCATGAAGATGTAATATTATAGACAGAGGATGAATGGTTTTAATGAACCATAACCAAGCAGGTTTTGGCTTTTTGAAAAATTCTGGTTTGTGCCACAGAGCATACACTTTTTTGTGTTTGTATATGTATACAGTTTTAAGTGTCTTCTCCATCTGTCTTGGTCATCACTATTATTTTTGCAGACCACTGACAAGTACTTCAGCTGAATCAGCACTCCTAAGGAGCAGAAGCATGCCAGGGAAAACGGGAGGCGATGGACAGGGCGATGCGTGATCTTCTCTAGAGACTGGCCCCAAAAAGTGTAGTGCATCTGCTGAAACTAGCCCAGGGCTTGTTCTCTGCCAGCACAGGGACACTGACCATAGTACCCCACCTCTACTCCCCCAAACCTATATAAAAGTATAGGTTCGTCCTTGAGTCATAGAAACATAGAATAATTAAGGCTGGAAAAGACTTCAAAGAGCATTGAGTTCAACCATTAACCCAGCACTGCCATGTCCACTACTAAACCATGTCCCTAAGCCCTACATCTATACAATTTTTGAATGTTTCCAGGTGTAGTGATTCCACCACTTCCTTAAGGCACGTGTTTTAATACCTGACCAACCTTTCAGTGAAGAAATTTTTCACAATATCTGATCTAAAGGAGAGGAGAAAAAGAGGAGAAAAAGAGGGACTTACCTGTGGCAAATCTCTTCTGTAGACAATCTTTCTGGCTGAGGAGCGACTTTGCTTTCAATTTCCACCTCAGCCTCCATGTGCAGTAAGACCTAGGTTTCCTGTTTCGAAATAGCCACTTTGTCCGGTGTAACCCAACATGTTTCAAGTGCATAGTTGGAGGCCCTTTACAAGAGATCCCAGGAGATGTGTGTTCACTACATCTTATTTTCTAAATAGGGTCCTTCACTTCCCCTCTCCCAGGCCCACTTCTGTTAAGCGCCTGTTCTTTCACGGCCCCAAATATGTGCCCAGGCAGTCAAAGGTGGCTCTTGGATGCTGCAGACAGTCATGTAGAGAGAAGAGCTCTGCTGGGCAGGTGGCCCTAGAGCATCAGCCCGGAGAGAGGCTGTGCCTGCTGGTGATGCCTGAGTGTTCAATATTCCTGAAAAAAGGTGCCAGAGTCCAGATCTCCTGGTGCCACTCATGATCTTTCTACAGGAAATTTTGCAGCCAGAAAATGTCTCTGGTATGATCTGACCATTAAAGTGAGTAATGTACTAGGAATGTATGACAATTTAATTATAAATTGTAATTGAAAACCAGTTGAAGTGGAAAAAACCAAGCTCAACAGTAATTAGGAAAAGATTTAGATTTCCTTTGTCTTACCCAGTGAATTTATAGACAATTAGAGTTGCCTGTTCATACAAAAGGAAAACATATCAGGAAACATAAAACAGATGTTTCTTTTTGCAAAGCAGATTGTATCTTAATACACATATAAACTGACTGTCAGTCAGTGGTTACAAACCTTTGTGGAGAGGTTCTTCGTTTTCCATTCCCTTGTTACCAATTAAGGTGCAGAACTCAGGATGTCTTCAACATATAGAAATTAATTCTGTGATGTGATTGGACCCAATGAGATGTATCCCGGAGCCCTAAGGGAACTGGCTGATGTATTTGCCAAGACACATTCCACAATATTAGAAAAGTCATGGCAGTCAGGTGAAGTCCCAGTTTCCAGACTGGAAAAAGGGAAGTACAGTACCCATCTTAAAAAAAGGTAGATACTTCCTGGAAATTATTGACCTGTCATCCTCCCCTCTGTGCCTGGGAATGTCACGGAACAGATCCTCCTAGAAGCTGTGCTAAGGCACATGGAGGAGAGAGAGGTGATTCAGGACAGCCAGCACTGCTTCACCATGGACAAATCCTGCCTGACCAACCCAGTGGCTTTCTGTGGTGGAGTGGCTCCATCAGTGCACAAGGGAAGGGCTGTGGCTGTCATTTATCTGGACTTCTGTGAGCCTTTGGCATGGTCCCCCACAACATCCTTCTGTCACCAAAATCCTGAGGTGACTTTGAGGGCTCTACACTGATTTATGTCGGTGAAGAACCCCACCTTCAGTAGAATTATGACAGTAAGCTTCTGAAACTACAAAATGAGTGGGTTTTGTATATGCCTTTCTTTTCTTTAACATAACATACCACATAACTACTTCTTAATTTTATTTTCCATTTTTGTAGAGTATCAGCTAAGACTACCCAACTGATTACTTAACTATCATGTTCCTTTATGGCAGTTTGTACTAAGAAAAAAAGGACATTAAGTAAGAAAAAAACATATTTGTTTTTGCTTGAAAAACAGCAGAGCACATATTTCTGTGGCATTTGAAAATAATACAGAACAGAAAAACCACAATATAGTCAAAACCTTCATCATATGAGAGTAATTTTGTTTTCCACAAATCGGTCTTGTCCTCCCTTTCTAAGCAGTCCCAGCAAACAAAATGAAGCATACTTTCCATAATGCCATGTATTATAGATAATTCCAAGAGGTTGATCCATGTCTGAAAGTCAACTAACCTATTACTTGAAAGAAAAAGAAAAAAAGGAAAGACTTTGTACAATGCACTTCTTGATGAAAGTTAAAAGCAGGCAGTAAATTTTAAAACTGCTAGGACTATAGAGTAATTATCACATAGCTTGAGCATCTGAGAATAACTTCAGTGGAAGTGGACCCTTTCCGTAATAATGAAAGCTGAGAAACTGTAACTATTTTTCAATTACAGAGGGATGTAAGTTCTATTGTGTATAATGGTTAGAAAGAAATGAAGCTCACTAGTTCTTATATCCTTTAGGGTAAATCCACAAAGTGGTCATAAGGTGCTTCAGTTAGCTATGCATTAACAATTAATTTAGAATTAAATTATTCCATCATTTTTACACTGGAAGTCAGAGAATCCAAAGATTTGTTTAATGAGCTGCACTTTCAGTCAATATTTTAGAACCTCACTACAGACCCTCACTTATTTCACCATCCTCTAAAGGGGTTAGGGAAGTGAAGCCAATTCAAGCAAGGCACTTCATTTTCATGGTTCTTGTAATATTTTAAAAAATTACTGTCATTAAGAAATTGCATCTTCTTTTTTTGAAAAAAAAAATGTGCCTTTTCAGTCAGCCATGTACATCTATTAATTACTGTTAGTTGTGGCCTCATTAGGTCTACTAGAGAATTTTTAAAACATTTCACTTTAGTCCGTGGAAGTCAATATAACCATTTGTGAATACTGACTCAAAAAATGTGATCAAAACTACATTTAGATTCATAGTGAAATGCTTAGGAAATGCAATGATTAGGTTTTGGTTTCTTGCTGGCTAGAATATGCCTTGTCTCTCTGTAAATACGAAATATGAGTGTCCTCCATCCTCCATGGACTGTGTAGGGATTCTCTGTTAACTCAAGGATAACACAGACATAGTCTTATCAATGCTAGGAGCTTTCAGCTGCATGGGAATGGTTATTTGCCAATCTTGCAAACTGCAGTATCTGAGAACACAAAAATTGTATGCCCTGGAATCCAAATCCCTTTTTCAAAGAATGGGTGTGTCAGAGTTCTACAAGGCAATCTTTTTTCTATTTGTGTCAGGCATGATTCCTCATTGCCTTGTTTTCACAAGTCAACCAACCATTAAATAAATCAATCTGCCTGAAATAACTGTCTGGTTTAGATGATTAAATTGTGGCCAGACTGACTCATTAATTTTGCCTGTATCAGGTAGTTTGTAAGAATTAGGCTATTTTGCATTAGCTGGTAGGGACAATATAGATGTCTGCTTGCTTTTGTGCCCTGGATTTCACTGATTTTGGGGCTGGGTGTTGGCATGGCACAGATATAACATCTGATCCAGAAAAGAGCTACAGGTATTAAGTCAAAATCACAAATACAGGAAACAAATCTGAGTAAAGTTTCTAACAGAGAAATTTCATTGGGTTGTACTTCTGTAGTCCAGTTGCATTGACCATAAACCAAGATTTATTATACAACCAAGCTATTGCCACGAGCAACTTTAAAAGTCAATAAATCTCACGTTACAATGCTGGAACTGCTGCCTTTTCAGCACCACTGCAGTTGTATGTGCCACTGGATACACCTGCATCCTTAAATCCACAGGATGCAGTGGTAAAGAAGTTTGAGGTCAAACTATTTGTTGTACTGGGGAGGGACTTGGCAGCCTGAAATAATCACATACGACCACTGTCCTTCTAATTGTGGAGCGCTAGCAGCCCCATGCTTAAGTGGTTGCACTGACTCTCACTGGGAGATTACGGAACAGGTGAATACCTAGTCCTAGAAATGAACTACATATTAAATTTTTTCTCAGTCTGATGTATTCCAGGCACTCAGAGAGAAGTGGAACAGATGCTGCGAAGTTAACATCCTTGACAGTGTTGAACCAGTCTATTTTTTCTCCTTCACAGGTTTTTGACTGTCACTTCCTTCCTAATGAAGTCAAATATACCCACAATGGATGTCCAATTTTAGATGAAGACATGGTCATGCTTAGGCTGTACAGGTAAGCAGCCACAGGAGATGACACTTCACTCTTACCAGGAGCCCAGCAGACCTCAGGAAGAGGAAGCAGTCCATTTTTTGCAGTCAAAGCATGTTCTGCTGTACATGTTTGTCATGGGTTTGACCCTGGCTAAATGCCAGGCATCTATGACGTTTGCTTTCTATGCTCTCTCCTGCTGCAGCTATGCAGAGGAGAGGAAAAACTAACACAAAACACTGGACTCATGAGTTGAGATAAGATCACTGATAAGGGACACACAAGATTCAGGGCAAAAGCAGGCGGGAGACTTAAAGTTGCAAAGAAAAGTGATTTATTAATCTAACAGAGTCAGAGGATAAATTGGAGATAAAAATAAGCTCTTAAGACACCATTTCTTCACTCACCCCCCTTTTCCCTCTTAAGGCACCGCTTCTCAGCTCACCCCCTCCCTCCTTTCCAACTTCCCAACAACTCCCAGGCAGGGGCAGGGTGTGGGGTTTTTCTCTTAGGTCAGTCCATCGCAATTCTTCTACTGCAGACACTGTTTCTCTATTTGCCCTCTCTCTCTATTCAACCAACAGATCTGGGCTAGGGCAAGGCATGTGGCTTTTCTTAATCAATCAATCCAAGGCCACAATTCTTCTGCTCCAAACACTGTTTCTCTACGCACCCCTCTCCCTATTAAGACCATTTCTCAGCTCACCCCCTCCCTCCTTCCTTCTAACCAACAGCTCTGGGGTGGGGGCAGGGTGTGGGGGTTTCCTTTGGTCAGGGTCAGTCCATCAGGGGGAAGAATCCTCTACTTAGCCATGGGGGTCCCTCCCACGAGAGACAGTCCTGTGCGAACTTCTTTGGCGTGGGTCCAATGTCACGAGCAGCCCCGCCCGATTGCTGCTGTCCGAGATTCTCTCCAGGCTGCAGAATTCCAAGCCGAGGCCAGGCTGTTTCCATCCCGGGAGCAAGGCCTTTCTCTCTCCTGCAAGGCCTTTGCAACTCTCAGTCTCTGGGACTCCCACTGGATCACAGCTTCCTGCAGGCATCATCTGCTCCTCTGGCGTGGGCACCTCCCCACAGGCTGTGGGGGGTTCTCTGCATCCCCTGGACTCCATGGGCTGCAGGGGGACAACCTGCTTCCCCCATGGTCTTCACCACGGCTGGCAGAGGGTTTTCAGCTCCGGCGCCTAGAGCACCTCCTCCCCCACTTTCTCCACTGACCTTGGTGCCTCCCTGTCGTTCTCCCTCACATATTTTTACCTCCTCCTCCTCCTCCTCCTTCTCTGGCTAAAAAGAAGTGCGTGCTCACATTGTTTTGATTTCTTCTTAAATATGTTTTCACAGAGGCGTAACTAACATCTCTAATTGGCCCAGGTTTGGCCAGGAGCATATCCATCATTTTCAGAGCCATCAGAGACTGGCTGTGCTGGACATGGTGGAAAATTTCCAGAATCTTTACTCAGGACATGCAGGAGCCATCTTTGTACCCCACCCTGTTCACTGGCAAAAACTGGGCCAGGCAAAACTACCACAATGTTGTAACTACTGAGATCCAGTAGCTGCACCATTAGCCAAAAAGTGACCAAATATTTCCAGAAATATTTCTCACCATGTATTGCAGATATGCTCATTTAATGTGTATTATGTATTGCTTGCTTATTACAGAAAAACAGTGATTTTCCATTACTTTATGGGAAGTGACAACAGTAGTTTCAGAGTACAGCATATTCTCTGCTGTCCTGCTGATTGGGACAGGCACTCTCACATATACACAGCAAGTAAACTCTTTCTTCACGCAGACATGTATGGGTGTATGGGTCTGGATTATGGCAATTCAAGGCTCAGGGCACAAGGGAGAAAGGGGTTCAAGTAATTCAGTTTGCAAGATGAGGACAATGGCCAATTCACAAAGTAACAGAGGATGGGATAAGCATAACTAATTTTCTTCTGTCACTTGCAGGTTTACAGAAACTGAAACATTTGTAGAAACATTCACCCTTCATGTGCAGTTACTTGAGCCAGACTGTAACATCATAAAAATGCGCTACCATGCTTTGGAGGTCCCTGAATACTATGGTCTGTCCAGGGTGATTGACAAGAACGTCCTCACCTTTGATTATGACAGGAAGATAAACCTGGATTGCACCATTTCCATAATTTCTTCGGAAACCCACCTGCCTGCTCACGGCCAGCTTATCAGCAGAAAAGTGCAGCAAGAGCAGTTTCGCCAAGGTCAGCCATGGAGCTTCTCCCCTGGCACTAGTATGACGTGCTTTAGTTGTTTGCATTAGCATGTTCAGAGAGACCTGGCAGATTAAGTCTGCAGCAGTGGGTTGTTTCAGGCGTGCTGTGTAAGAGTGGGTCATGTGAAGTTTAATGAGCAGCTTGAGCTATCATGGACATGAAAGGGACACGAAATTTTGGTGAGGCACAATGCAGATCACAGATCTGGGTCAATAATTCCTTGACTGGATTCTGTTTCTGGCTCCTGGACATGTGGCCCAATGTGACAGCTTTATGAATGCCAAGACTCAGTAGGAACAGCGCAGGTAGTGGTTGGAGGCAGCACCTAACCGTGGCACCAAGGGAAGATGCAGATGGATGATGTCAGTAAAACCAAAATCCTGTGGGGGAAATTAAGTCGGGAAAGGAGCTCTGCTTCTCATCTCAGGGTTACTTTAGCTTTATGGGCAGGTTCTGGTAAGCGTTTCACTCTTGCTGTTGGGTTACAGAGCACAGCCTGGGCCAACAGTGCAGAAATGGGAGCTGTACACTGGGACTAGGAGTCATGCACAACAAAAAAATGAGCTGCGAAGAATTTCTGAGGATGGGGATTCAGTATCGACACCTTGACCCCCCCTCACCTGACATTGATTATATTCCTGTGAGGTTGGATCTCTCAGACAGCAGAAGCAAAACTCTGCACAAGGTAGATTTTTATGCAAGTCTATAATCTTTGATTGTCATCCTGTGGTTTGTTTTTTATTTTTTAAATTTTTTTTGCTCCTTTTCACATTTGAAGAGAGGAAGAGAGTTTTAAAGTTTGTTCAGCTCTTAGAACTTTGCCAGATAAGTGAATGAAAGGCATTATCTCCATGCCTCTATGATCAGACCATTGTGGCTACAGAGAAACACCTCTGGTTGATTACTGTCAGACATAAGGAGTTTATCCTGAGAGAAAAATTAATTCTGGCATAATTCCACAATTTTGGTACAGCATGGTCTGCACTGACTTCAGCATACACAGTAATTAATACATTAAAAGCTCTCTAAACATATTTAGTTAATAATAATTAATGGCTTGTGCATGTTTCTGTCAGATCAAGTTATTCATGAAACTCACATCAAACTAAGTAAGTGGTTTCAGCCCCAAATGAAGGACACAAATAAGACTAGTGAACCGGAAAGTCATGTTCATGATGTCTCAATATTTACTTTAGGCATTTTCTAATTAAAATGTTTCAATTTTTCTTTTCAAAATAATTACTGCTTCCACATGTACCCCAATTTGCTTTGTGATGCTAAAAGAAATTGAATTAATTTTTTTGCTTTATTTTGCCTTTTTAGTTGTGTCATTTTTTCTGTTGTAGACAGAGCATGCATGGCTCCCTGTTCAGATTAAAGGTGCTGCTCCCAACCAAATACCCAAAGCTGCCCCAATGGCAAAGTTCACCTTGGAAGTAGGTCAATTTATTTTAACTCCTATTACAACTGCAACCATTGACACCGAAGACAATGAAACTCCAAAGTCTCTGCTTGTATTCAACATCACCAAGCCACCTCCACAAGGCTTTATCACTCACCTTTCTGACCACACAAAACCTGTTGGCTCCTTCATGTGGGTAGATCTTAATGAAATGCTCATTGCTTATCAGCCTCCAAATAACAGCCACACAGAGAGAAGGAATTATGAGGTAACAGTGGGATGTGTGAATATTTGCTGGTTTTCATCTCTTTCAAATTAAGTAAACTGGAAATTAGTGTAACCATATGTAATGGATATTTTTCAGGAAAAACTGTTTCTAAAACTATATGCAATGCGGGAGCAGAAGTAAAATCGTTTACCACTTTCTCCTATGTCATACCACCTTAATTATTTAACACAAAATAGATATTTATTGCTCACTACACAAGAATTTCTTTTCATTGAAAACTTTTTAGCCCCTCCAACTGAGAAATATCTAAACTGGATTTCTTTTTAAAATGAGGAATAGTGAAATAATAGTACTTGTAGATCTACCCAAGAGCCTTTGGAAAGATCAGTGGTGCCTTTTCCACAGAGCTTTTATCCCTGTGTGATGTTACTGATCCCTGTGACCTGTGCAGAGGTCACATATTTAAAGTCATGAGAGACAGACCACTTAAAGATCAGGACTGCTATTTGGCCTTACAGCCTACCTGCTGTGATAATGGTGGTTTAGGGATAACAAAAAGGGACTTCCAACAGGTCCTGCTGGGAGTAATAAAAGCATGTCACTAACACAGAGAGCATGATGCAAATGATGAATGAGATCAGGTTGCTCTCTGCAGGTTCTTGAGTAAGATATGAAATAACTGATAAGATACTTAAGGAATTATCCAGTAAAGCAAAATGGTTGGTACTAAAGTAATAAAATTGAAGAAACAAAAAATCAGAGCAAGGTAAGCTGAGGAAAGGGTTGTCTGGAAAGCAGAGCAACGGTAACAGTAACTGGTACCTGATGCTCACAAGTTTTGTCTTCTTTTTTTTCTTGGCTATCACAGGAACCTGCTTTCCTTGTTTCTTAAGTGTGAGGACCAGACATCCTACCAAAACATCTGCACCTTAAGTGCCTCATCTCTGTCCTGCTTTCAGCATTGTTTGATTGCAGGTTCAAGAATTTCACAGTTCTGGAGTCTGACAACTCAAGAGTTTGATTATTTATTTTTTTAAATTTTATTTTTTCTATACTAATGCATATATTTTCTACCATATTTGTTATTGGTCCTAGACCTGTTAAAAGAGCAGGAAATGCCTCCACCACTTTTTGCTATTATTGATTTTTAAAAGCTCTATATTAATTGCTGAGTTAACTATCCCAAACAAAAATGAAAACTCCACACCCTACAAATTAATTTTCACAGAATTTGCTACTAAGGGCAAAAAAGGCAGCTATTCAATTTAGTGCAATTAGCTATTCAATTTATTTATTCAATTAGCTATTCAATTTCCGTGGCTCTTTTTAGAAGCTGAATCAAGTTTTGTTTTTTAACATATTGTCAGAAGCCTGTAAGATCTCTCAGGAGAGAATGCACTGTATGTGTTTTGAAGTAAATTTGGTTTCAGTTTTCAATAAGCAGTTTATCTGTTTTCGCAACAGGTGGAGTTTGAGGTTCATGATTTCTACTTTGAAAGGAGTTTGCCAATCACTGTGCAACTTTCTATCAGAACAACAGATACAAATGCCCCTCGGGTTTCATGGAATACAGGTGAGATCTTGTATGCTAAGTTGGTTTTGCTACAGAATTAATATCATTTTCACACACATATTCGACAAAGCTCTAAAATTCAGATTTACACCTGGAGTCTAAGGATCATCAAACAGAAAGAACACAAATCTACTTTTCCCCTTTATGCATTTTGGAAGGAACAAGTTATAACATCTTGAAAAAGATCTAATGTCTTAACTGGAATGAAAAATAAAGAAAAAATGGAGTTACAGAAAACCGGGATTTATTTATACAGCATTTTCTTGAAGAGTGAAATGTACATGAAAAAGTATAAATAGTAAGGGCAAATATATGATGGAATAGGAATAATGGGGTAGCATGCAGGAAAGACCAAGGCTTCTTGGTATTGTTTAAAGTGGAAGTGTGCAAAAATGAACAACTAGGAAAAGAGGGAGTGATATACCACCAGCCATTTAAAGCCTGGAAACCTTACAGCGTTAAGGGTAATTCAAGCAAATTTATAATGCCTGCACTGGAAAGGGAACAGAGTGTCTCACCTAGAGTGCATTGATATTTAATCGTCAAAAGGAAAAGGTATAAGGTCAAGCATGTCTAGAAGGTAACACCAAGGAAAGTGCAGTTTTCCTACAGAAGAAAAGGGAAGGAGCTGCAAAGAAGGTACCTCATGTCTTCTAGAGAAACCCCACCTGAAATGACTGTCCAAGTAAAATGAAGGAACACTGTCCTCTGCTTGAGGTCGACATGCGTTTTTGAATGCAGACTCACTAGGGTAGCTAAATGACCAATTTCAGACATGGTGAGATTTCAAATGCAGTGCTCCTGTTGGTGCAAATGTCCAGAAATGTGCCTCATTAGATTATCAGATAACTGGGAACCAGATGTCAGAGAAGCTGCCTTACCTTCCAGATGCCCCTCTCTGTGAGCCACACTTGCACCACCCAAGACTTTCACTGCAGGGACAGAATCCCCTTCACAGCAGGCAGCTCCAGTGACCCAACGGATGTCCTGCTTGACTTCCTACACACATCACATGCACACTAGCAGACAAGTTTCCATTACTGGCTCAGTCTGGGTTTCCCATATTGGAATCCTAGATGTCTGTTACTTTTATGCAATTTAACTGTGGTGCAGCAACACAGAAACAGCTCAAGCTGAGTGCCTTCAGAAAGGAACCCTGAACAAAGGGATCCCTGACTTTTATACCCCCACAGTGTGCGCGCGCTTTTTCCAATGGTGATACTTGTTCTTGCTGCTCCTCAGGCCCTGCAGAGTCTCTGGGTGACCAGCTACTCCCTGTGTCCCTTGTCAGACAAAGGGTCCATGCCCACTCACGGTTCTTTGCCTGGGTCTCCAGGTATTTCTCCCCACCCAAGGCACAATGTGCAGCTCACACCTGCACTGGGTGTATTCTGCAGCACCAAAATTGGTTATTTCTCTGAAAAAAAGTCCTTGAACTAATTCAAGTATGTAAGAAGCTGTTGTCAGAATTTCAGGTGGCCTTAAAATCATAGCATCATAGAAGTATTAAGTTTGAAAAAGACCTCCAAAACTATTAAGTCCAGCCTTCATCTGAGTACCACCATTCCCACTAAACTATATTGTGAAGTGCCATGTCTACATGTTTTTTGAACACTTACAGGGATGGTGACTCCACCACTGCTCTGGGGAGCTTTTTTCAAAGCTAATCACTCTTTTTGTGAAGGAATCTTTGCTAATATCAAATCCAAACCTCCACTGGAATGCCTTTCACATGTACACGTGTAGATAGAATTAAACATTCTGGGTTTTTTTCCTGCCTGGAAACACCTTTAGAAGCATTAGATCATGACAGTGACATAACTCTCTTCTCTTTGCAGGTCTCAACCTCCTAGAGGGGCAATCCCGACCCATCACATGGGAACATTTACAAATTGTAGATAATGATGATATCCAAAACGTTCGCTTGATCACAGTTGATGGCTTACAGCATGGGTGGCTGTCAGTGAGAGGTAGGTCATTTCAACTCCAGAGGCTGGAAAAATCTCCTCCATGGTAATACAACAATTCTGCTCTCTCTGCTGAGTGCCTTACCCTGCTGCAACAGTGCTAGGCATGGGTATTAAAACAGGAAAGTTAAAAAGTTCATTATTTAAACCTTTGCTTTTCTAGCATATGTTTACATTCAAAAGGTGAAATTTTAAAGGAATCAGCTATGCTTTCATTGAGAAGCATGGCTTAGGAGAAACACAGTCAATACATTTTCAGTTCCTACATTTTTGCTTGCAGATGCTTAGAAATGCCAAGTGATTTTGATTTGTTGGCAAATACAAACAGCATTTGGATATGGTTGTTACTTACTGGCAGCTTTAAGGTTTATTTCAAATAGTGGCTGTTAGACTTCTAACTCATTAGTCTTCTGTATTATCAATATTACTAATTTTGCTCTGCAGCCCATGAGTTGCCACAGTGCTTGGGTAAAAGGTTATGTAATGGAAGTCACTCTGCTCTTGGCAGGGTGGGAACGTGCTGCCACTAGGAATGCTGGGTTTTTTGATACTTGAATGTGTTAATGTAAAATGCATAACCTAAAGACATAAAGCAACTATTTAAAGAAAAGGTAAAGATGATGTTTCGAATTTGGCAAACATAGAAACTATTCAGAAGTAAATTTAAATTCAGGACACTCCTGTCAAGTAGTCCAGTAATAAAGTCCAGTCCAATAACCTCAATATACCAAAATTGCCACAATCATTGTATTTTACTTGCAATGAAATGCTGAGCTTTAATTAGAAGTTCTATTTTTTTTGATGCTTAAAATGTATGTAAAATGTTCTGATAAGAAAGTAGAGGTTGAAATTAAAGTGGAAACAATCACAGTTAAAATCCTTGATACCTCCAGTTACCTTTAGTGACATTTGGAGTATTTTCTCTGTTGTCACAGTTGCAAATTCTGCATTCTTATTAACTATTCCAACTCCTACAAACATGGTTTTCGTAGGTGAAGTTACATCTGATTTTTCTAGTTAGAAATATATTGTTCATCTCTCTCCCTTAATAACCTTCATATTGGCAGAAAGATTCTCCTCTGGGCTGAACCACACATTTTTTATGTGTTTTCTTCCAATGTTTTGACAGGCGGAAAAGGATTCATATTTACAGTCTCTGACATTCAGGCTGGAGTTGTTCACTACCACCATGATGACAGTGATTCTACTAAGGACTTTGTGGTATTTAGAATTTTTGATGGCATCCACAGTATTCGCCATAAGCTTCCAATAAATATCCTCCCTAAAGATGACAGCCCTCCATTTCTGATCAGCAATGTGGTCATTGAAGTTCACGAGGGACAGGCAATCCTGATCCAGGGCTCCATGCTTCATGCTTCTGACATGGATTCCAGTGATGATTACATACTATTCAACATTACCAAGCCATCACAGGCTGGAGAAATCATGAAGAAGCCAGGACCAAACTTGATAGGTAATGAAACACATCCACAAAAGCACACTTTTCTTTGTCCCCACCTTTTAAAAATATGTTAAATGTTACAGCCAGACCTCTTATTTTGGCTCAGGACAAATAATGGCTAATTTGGACTTCTTTCATTATAGTGTAAAACCCCATCAATACTTAATGTTGGTCTCTGCACTAGCATAACTGTACTTCTGTATACAACTTATCCTCTAATTGTTCCATTCTGAGTCTATTTTCCCAGAGTACTTTTCTCTGAAACAAGTTGGGCTAGTCAGGGCTTAGTTTGCATGCAAGGATCTGTGACAAGTTCAGCGCTAATAGATGATTAACTATGGTAAATGATGAGAAAGCTCTCCTTCCATGAAACAACTCACAGATTCCTGTGCTAGGCTGCAGAGGTTGATAGTCCTGCAAATTCTCTTCTACTTCTCAACAGAGCTTTCAGCCTATTTGCTGAGTTGCTTCATTTTGGAATGATCTCTAAGTGACACAGAAAATAAGTTGTTGGTGATCTTCAGAGAATGTGTAAGACAATGAGAGACCGTATCAAAGGACTTGCTCCAGTTAGGGTGAAAAAGAGGACATTATACTTCCCTAGTTACTTGCACAGTTACTGCATAATTTTAATGTAGTATTAAAATCATGGACTGTTCAATAGAAGATGTATTCTTCAATTCAACAGGGTATTCTGTCAACAGTTTTCTTCAGAGGGATCTATTTAATGGAATAATTTATTATCATCATTTGGGAGGAGAAGTATTTGAAGATTCCCTTGAGTTTGTTCTATGTGATAGCCATGACCCTCCAAATCTCTCAGATCCGCAGGTATGAAACTGAAGCCTCTTTGGCAGTCTCCTGTATTTTTTCTTCAAATGACTGATATCTTACATGTTCTGACAGGCTTTCAAATAAAACTGATATAGATTTTTTCTGAGGACAGTCATCACTCCAAACAGAGTTCTTTGGGGCTATATCTTGTTCTTGCTTTTCATGGGGTAATTCTCCCCTTGGCTGCAGAGAGGTAAGTCCATTGAAAAGACTTTTTCTTACACTATAAAATGAAATGTTGAAAACAAATTGTATTTGGATACGGTACAAACAAATTAAGCAACCCTCCTGAAGTCAACTGAGAATAGACTATTTTTCTCATGCAAGAGTCCAGCAGTCTGAATTTAACTTTGCATTTAATTTAAAGGGAAACTGCTAAGATTCAAACGCTTTGAATTTAACTGCTATATACATCCATTACTCATGTGCTGATGATATGGCATGATGGCCACATCCTGTATCTCATATTCCAGTAATCCACTTATTTCTGCCTGCATGCTGACAAACAGCTACTTGGGACACTCTTACTGAGAGGAATGGCTGCCAGTTCCACTGTCTCCCCAATTTTAGGTGATGATGGTGCACATTATCCCTGTGGATGACCAGCTACCCAGAGAAGCTCCAGGAGTGACCCGTCACCTGGTGGTTAAGGAGACGGAGATTTCTCACCTAACTAAGAAACATCTCCACTTCATAGATGTGGAAGAGCAAGATAGAGAGCTCACATACACCATAACCACTTCCCCATTTTTCTCTTGCACCCATGGGTAGGTGCAACCTGACATACCTTTCAGGTGGGACACAGGAGCAGCCTCAGTGGCACTAACATGCTTGTGCCTCAAGTTCTTCATCTGTTTGCTGAAAGTGCAGGTGACCAGAGCTGGATGCAGCTCTTCTGCTGATGATTAAGGGTGAGCTAGAGCCTAACGCAACAGAGTAATATACCAAATAATAGAAATAAATAAGGCATAGTATAACAAGAAATAAGAAGTAGGAAATAATGTGAAATATTTTCTTTCCTTTTGCTTGATATGCATTTTACACTGACTTGTGGGATCCTGTACAGCCCCGAGCACAAGTCACAGGAACTCTCCTAACTGTTAGAATGGGACTGACTTCTGCCTGCCTCAGACTGAGAAGATGACGTCCTACAGCTTTTTCAAGAATGTGTGCAAAGCACTCCTGATTGTGAATTAGGAAGCTGTGGAGCAGAAATCAGGCAGAACAGGCTATGGGAGCAATAGGGGTGTGGAATGGATGGGTGTAGTAGCAGTTTACATCACTGGTGCTGTAATCTCATTAGAGCAGCAGGAACAATCTGCTAAATGAAAAGATTTAAATACAGATATTTTATGGTTTAACCTGAAGATAAATGCTTTCAATTTTGACCTCAAGCAACAGAGGATCATTATGTAGCTGGGGAAGTAGAGCACTTAGACTGTTTCCCTAATTGGTAAAATAGCCACCCAGTTATCCAGTTTGCTGGTTACTGCTGTTAGAAAGCTGGGTTGCTGAAAACTGGTTAATATCACGGTTTATAAGAAGCATGAAACTAGAAATAATTCATTTTTTTACTGAAAGATAAATGCAGGTGTGCATGTAATGCGTATGATGGACAAGACTTGCAGGTGGTCTGGTATCTGGGGTGTGTAGAGACACACTTGCAGCAATTCCAGATCTTGCTTTTAAGTCATGAAATGATTTTTCATTATCAGCCTGAAAAGTAATTGTTGTGGTCAGTTTTCTTTGACAATGTTTATATAGATAACAATGATGCAAGAAAGGAAAATGTTTTTCCTTTCAGTGCAGTTGGGAATGTGAAGGTAATTTGAAATGTAAGATTGAGCTAAGTGACTGTTTTTCTTGTTCTTTGGTGTTGTTAGCCAAGATGTGACATATGTGTTTTTGTGTAGCTACTCAGATGCTGGGAAGCTGTTTATGGTGGACACCATCCCCAAATTGGTCAAAGATCCTGCTGCTCTTGCACTGCGGTCATTTACTCAGGTTTGTTATGTTACCTGATACCATAATGAGTTTTAAACAATTTCCAAAAGTTACAAGTGTACAGCTTTTTTTAATAGGAAAGCAAGAGGTGAAAACTGAGGAACAGTACTACCACAAGCTCTGCTTGAGAAGCTCAAAAATCTGCTATTCCAACACGAGATTTTAAAACAAATTTCTACCATGCTTCAGTTGTCCAATATGTAAATACAACTGTCCTAAAACCAGCAGGGGCTACAGCTGCTTGGGCAGCATCTAGGTTTGAAAGACAGGTGTCTGCCAAGGAAGGCAGCAACCTCCCTTGGAATAGGGAATATTTTCCCTCTTTCCTTTTTCCCTCTGAATTACTGTAACTTTGAAATCAAGTGGCTCTCAAGCAAAATATATGGGAAAAAAGAGAATAACAGTTATTTACTAATATTTATAACAAGACAATAATACAAAACAATGGTTTAAACTGAAAAAGTCAGAATACAACCTTCACCCTGTTAGGGTGGTGCTAGCAGTCCAATTAAATTGTGGCTGCAGTGCTGTTGGAGCGATGGATGTGGTCTTGTTGAAGTGGTGATCTTGTGGAAAGAGCTCGTCGGTCTCTGGAGGGCCAGTGGTGGCTCTTGAGCTCTTCTCCTCTGGGAATCGCACGGGAAAGGTAGTCCAATGTTCCAGGGTCTCAGCGTATATGCAGGTAGGAATGTTCAGTTCCTCCCCTCTGGGCAGAGCATTTCACAATGGACTGATGTAATCTTATGAGTCAGTCCCGGAGACCTTGACGGCCCATTAGCAGAGATAGCCCCTCAGTGGTGTTATCAGGGCTGAGTCATGCTGACATAAAGAACACTGCCCCACCTGTTTATAACAGCTTATGGAGACGGTAATAGAATACATACTTTTGGTTACACCTTCCATGTAACCTAAGGCAGGCAGGCTGAATTTGGCTTCACATGATGTAAGAGGAAGGAAAAAGTACACAAAATGTGGAAATGAGACCTTGAACAGTCTCCTGCTTCTTCTCAGTGTCTCCACCAGTAGATGTGGTACAACATGGACCAGACTGGAACACACTTCTTTCTTGATTTTGTAGTTCAGTTTTCATGCTTTTGTAGTTTGACAAGCTTTACTAAAGTGTGCTGTTTTATATTCTGCTGTATGTTTAAAGTTCCGTAATGAGCATTGCAGTACTGTAATGAGAGCTCTGGGCCTACAGATCCTAAACCATGTGTCCAATATGGGTATCTGGATGCAGGATTTTGGTGGTTCTATCACTGGCCTGTCCTTGCCATGGAACACAGGATGTGCAGTTACTATTAACACTGACAAGTGCAAATTCAGCTGCTATGGGAGATGTTCGATGTTAAACAATTTTAGGAATAGTTTATTTTAAAGCCACGGTTAGAAAGGTCCTCAGACCAGCATTTTTAAAGGCCTCAATCAAGAAGCTCAGGCCATCACCTCTGCTGTCACTTATAAACCATATCTGTATTTTTCTGCTGAAGGTTTGAGTATTTGAACCTGTACTTACCCAATTTGTAGCTAAAGATGCATTTAATCAAGGTTTGCCTAATAGCTAAAGAACACAAGCAAAATTTCTGAAATTAACTTTGGTGGCTGAGATAACACCTAACCAGGGGATGATAAAGGTCCCTAATGTAATGGATTATGGATACCCCTATTATCTCCTCTTACATGCACTCCTCTTCTCTTTTTGTAGCATGCTGTGAACTACATGAAAGTTGCTTACATGCCACCGCTTCAGGACATCGGACCTGAACCTCAGCAAGTCCAGTTTATTTTTTCTGTCAGCAATCAGCACGGAGGCACTTTGTATGGGATCTGCTTCAATATTACAATTCTTCCTGTGGACAATCAAGCCCCAGAGGTAGGGTGGTGGTAAAAGTGAAAAGATGGACTTGGAAAATGCTTTGGGTAGAAACAGAAATGCAGAGCAAAATTCTGATTTTACTGAAATAAAAAATAAATTTTCCCTGGAATTAGGATTTCAGCGTCTTGCACATAGCTGTATTGGGATGAAAGTGGAAGATGAAGTCTGGTGAGAGTGTAATGTGATTTTTTGTGCTAAGTAAGCTGAGAACTACCTTTGGCATCTGCGTACTGTTCAAAAACACGTATGTCGCATCTTGGTTAGCAAAACTGCATCCCTGTACTTTGAGTTGCTCATTGCCTATGAAGGTGAGAAGCCTTTATGAATGGGATGAGGTCTGGGATGCACATATTATGGCCACTGTTGGTAATTTCCTTAGGTTTTTCTAACGGAGCAGAAAGGAGTACATTCTTTGGCATTTTGCTTTTTAAGGTGTCACGCATCCTTATACCAGAGCAAATGGGAATTACTCTGCTTGGTGTGTACCTGGAGGTGTGGCAGAAAAGAGAGCTCAGCATTTCTCCTCCCTGCAGGTTTTTACAACCCCTTTGAGAGTGGAAGAGGGCGGCGTGGCCCCTGTTATGGAGGGACACATTCGCATCTCTGACGCGGACACGAAACGAGAGCATCTCTTCCTGCTCCTGCAGAGGCAGCCGTGGCATGGGGTCGTGGAGCTGGGTGACTTTCCCCTGAATGGAGGCGACAGACTTTCCTGCCGGGATCTGCGTACCCTGGCAGTGAGGTGGGAAGAGTGGTGGCTGTCTTTTGTGGTGGCCAAGGCTCTCAGTTGAATGAGCAAAAGCCGGTAGCAAGTGGTGCAGGGTGCAGAGGCTAGCAATGCTCCCCACAGCTCTGGCAGAGCTGCTGCAGGCCAAGATTGCTGGGTCAGCTTTGGGATTGCACTGTCGCCATGAAATGAGCTGTTGTGCGGCCAAGAAATGGGAGTTAGCAGCCATGCCTGCTGGAGATAGGTTTCTCTATAAAGCACTGCCCCATGCAGGTAAGGAGACAAATTCTGCATTCAGCCATGCAGTTCCTGTGAAGAAGGCACTGGTTGCCAGCTTTCTTCTTTTAATGAAATTGTGTCTTTATTAAGCTTGATTAATTTTCAAGAAAACTTGAGTTAACAGTGACTAATATAGAGATGAAAATTTTGCTTCTTCATTTGTGGAAGAGCAAAATACGACATATGTATGCAGAGTTAGATCTTCCTGGCTCTATTTCTGTCTGTTAGAAAGTAGGCACCTTCCACAGCAATGACATATGTGTTTAGTAAACACCTCACAAGCAACTAGGACACAGATGACAAAGCCTTAGGGAAACCTTTTCCAGACTGACATATGGTTTACTATGGGGCTTTTCTTCTTTTAGGAGACCCCAAAAGCCCTTTGGAGATACTTGGGTCCAGAATCAGCAGTCTTAGGTGGACACCCTTACACAGGGAGCAGATTTTTGTACTGGGAAGGATACATATGGTAGGGCATGACCAAAAAACATGGATTCTTTATTTCTGTGAGAAATCTGTGTAGCTCTATAATCTTTTTTCACAGATACCGTCATGATGGCTCTGAGACTCTCACTGATGATGTTTTCTTTGCAGCCACAGATGGCATCCACTTTGTAGAGTTCATCCTGCAGGTCAAGGTCAGTGTATCGAATGTTTCTGAGAGCAATTGTCTGTGTAGAGGGAAAGGGTTCAAAGCTTGACTTATGAAAGTGATTACCTTACCTTGGAAACTGGAAGATAATGTATGTGTTAGGCTTCCATTTCAACTCTAGGTTTCAGGTTCATGTGGCAGATTTGAGAGGAGCTTTGACTTCACACTTAATAATTATCTAGTTTGGTTTACTTAAGTCTTTTTATTTTTAATTCAGCTGGTTTCTTTTTGCTCATAGAGAAAGCTCAGTGTGTTCTGACATTGACACCATACTGTTAGTATGGGCTGCAAAGCAGTGTATTGAAATAACTGGCTTCCACGGAACTGAACAATTAAAAAATCTTAAACTATTTTTCTGATTAGGTGTTGCCTGTGAATGATGAGCTACCTGTTATGCAAACAGGCCTTATTCCTGTGCTCCACTGCCTGGAGGGTGAAGAAGTAGTCCTCTCCTCAGAGTACATTTATGCCACAGATGCAGACAGCGATGACATGGAACTGATGTTCATGCTGGCTCGCCAGCCCTCCCACGGGGTAGTGAGGAAAGCTGGCATTGCTGCGGATCGCTTCTCCCAAGCTGATGTCATCGCTGGCTTAGTCACGTACAAGCACACTAGTAAGTGAGCTAAGGACAGAATTAGACAGGAAGGTGGTCAGAGAAGTATTAGTAAAAAGCCTTAACCTGAATCCATGCCTTTGCAGAAGTCTAGCAGGAACTTCTGAGAAACCATGTATTTTGACTAGGGAAAATAATTAACTGGCTTTAAAAAGGAGGGCTGATGATAGATAACTATCAAATGTTTAATATGTTCTCCAAATCCCTGCTTGAACTGAAAAATGTATTTGAACAAGTACATGTAAGCACCATAATCCTGGAGGAACTCTTTCACTGTTGCTGACAAAATACCTTGGGCCTTTTTGACAAAATTATTATTAAGTTAGGTACAAACCAGAGTATTTTTATATGTTTCATGACAGTAAGAAAACCCTTTGGTACTTCTTGTTTGCCGCTCCAATCTAGAAGGATATATACTTTTGCACAGTTCATAATCTTTTCATAGCACAAGATATTTTGTAATGAGAAACACAATGCTGAAAATATGTTATTTTGTGGTTTTATTGTTTTATTGTTAGTACT
>VZRL01003263.1:106576-162960 GCA_013397895.1 Origma solitaria
CTGGCAGAAATCAAGGGCTGGTTAACCCCCTTTCTTAGTTATTTTAATTCTTCCTTAGGATTAAAGAGGTTGTCTTTCTACATCTCTGAATGACAGCATTAGTCTTCTTTTTTCCCCAAAGGTTCTGGGTTTCTGTGTAATTATTCTGTAATTTTGTGCTACCATGGAGAATAGATGTAATATTTTCAAGCTTGGCACTGTCAAAAATGAACACCTGCTATTTGAAAAGGAAGTACTAAATTGTGGCCACCAACAATAAACTTTTCTTCTGCATCTTAAAGATATCATGAACTGTATTTCAATGACAATATTCTGCAGGGGCAATGAAGTTTTAGCTTCAAGTGTGTAGTGTTTCTGCTTTTCATTCCCAAATTTCTACACATTAAATGTGCTGCCAGTAGGTATCGCAAGAGAGTTTGGGAGTCACTCAAAGCCTTTCCTTTGCAGGCAGCTTATTAAAAATACCTTGCAGCAAAGTAGGACACAGGCTGCTAGAAGTGCTGACAGCTGGAATACTCTGAGTCACAGAGTCTTGCTTCTTGTAAGAGGTGGCAGCTCCCAGTCCTGTATCAGCCCACATTTTAAATGTGATTGTATATTGACATAACATACAGTAGAGCAATAAAGCACAGCAATAAAGTACAGCCCTTGTTATAGTTCATTTTTTAAGGATAAGAAGCATATAGGAATATCTGCGTTACTTGGTGCATAAAAGAGTTTTCTTTTGGAAGAGCATTCATATTACCATTTGTCATAGAAGACTACATATATATATATACATAAAATAAAGTTTTTCCTACATTACTTGAGGACTGGAGCAAAACCAGTTTTTCTAAGCAATATACATTTTGTACTTAACCTTTGCACATAAAGAACAGAATCATGAAGACTATTAGCCATTGTATTACAATGTAACATGATATTATAACATTGCAATAATAACATTAATAACTATTATAACAATACTAACACTCTTTCCTACACCTTTTTATTATAGCACAGAAGTGAGCTGGTTAAAATTAATGACAAACAACAAACCAAATCTCTAACCAAACAGCACCCCCATCAGCCAGAATTAAGAATTCCAGTAATTTTGCAGTTGCTTTCTTGTTTTTCTGACTTTGGATACTGAAGACTCTCCTTGCAGGATAAAAGTCTAAATGAATTTTGGTGAAACATTTCTTCTGAACTGCAATATTTTTTCCCAGGTGGGGAGATTGGCCTGACTCCTTCCATTGAGATCTTGACCTTAATTGTCTCTGACGGTGAGGCTAGCCTAGATGTGAAAGACTGCTGTTATGATGGACCTCCTCCTCCTCCAGTTTCACGTCGTGATCCATTTCCTGTCTATGACCTTAACATCACTGTTCTTCCAGTGGACAACCAGCCTCCGTCGATTGCAACTGGTGAGAATTTTCTCTCTCTATCGCATTAAAAAGTGGGGTACACAGTACTGTAATGGCTAAAGACTCAGGGTGGCTTTTTCATTGTTTGGTTTTTAGCATTAGAAACAGTCAGTTGAGATCAGAATACAAAAGTTTTGGATCAGAATTTCCATCAATTTTATTTTCTTTTGCTAGTACAGTGAAAACACCCAATCCAGCTGCTATTGCAAGTATGAGCTTGTTGCTCTTCAGCTGCATGTTTAAAACATGTGGTTAGAGATGAGAGTGCTCAGATTTGCTTCCCTCCATCTCTACATGCTCATTGCTACAAATGTAAGCTATGTGTAGCAAAAAGTGATCAATATCTTGTCCCTGAACTGAACTTAGGGCTCAAGAAGTATCAGGTCTATGTATGGCAAAAGCATAAATAGAAATAGAAATAGAAAAATATTTATTTACCTTTTCTTGTAGAATATAAGCCAGAAATTTGGGCCTTACATGAAGGGAGAGAATCATTGCTACCTATATTACCCACAGTTAATTCCTTTAGCAAATGAAGACAAAGGCTATACATTAATAAATACGAATCCAAATTTTCACAAGTACCCTTCAGAATTAAAAAAACTCAGTTAAAATGGAAATAGGGTTGATAATGTACATCCAGTCCAACAACAGCCTTTGTGTGAAATCTCTACTGATTTCCTGGGCTTTTTATGTGGGCTGTAGTATACATATTTAAAGTATGAATTCCATATGCTTGTGTCTTTCAATGTCATTTTTTGTAAGTATCAGGTATATGTTATGTATCTCAGAGAATATTTAAGCATATGTATGCGTAGTTTTGTAATTTGCAGGCGCTCACCCAAGTAATGTTCTGGAAATGAAGCATTGTCCCAGCAGGGAAATTAAGCAGTGATGCATGAAAAATTGCTCATTATAAGCAATTCTTAACAGCTCTCATGTAATTAATGCTCTGACAAACAGACGTAACAACTGTTTTTGAGCACTATATAAACCTTACATAATAACCTATCAGCAAAACAATTTCATGATCCCCTTCTTCTCTACTTCTTGGATGGCAAAAGCAGAGATCTTGGTGAAAGCAGAGATGAAAATGTTAAAACAAAACCCCTTAGTAATGCAGTATTTGTTGTATTTTCCCCCTTAGTTAATAGTTTCATTTTTGTTAACAAAAACAGCAGTAAAATGAGCTCATGACCAATAATGCTTAACATATTTTTTGTGTGCAGATGCGAGTTTTGTGGTGGAGGAGGGCTCCTCAGCAGCCCTTACCACCAACCATTTGTTTGCCACTGACCCTGACACCACTGCAGATGATTTAGAGTTTGTGTTGGTTTCTCCTCCCCAGTTTGGTTACATCGAAAATATACTGCCTTCTCCTGGGTTTGAGAAGAGCAACATTGGAATAAGTATAGGTAAGTTTTAACGACTCATGATAATCAAGCAGATTAAATGTAGAGGGCTTGTGGAGGGCTCTGCAGTGGGCTCTGGAGGTGCAGATGCAGGTGTGGGCATTAATATGGGCTCATTGAGGAGGCAGGTGCTGGCAAATGAAGAGCAGTGGGACTTTGTGAGAGGTGTTCAAAGGGAGACTGAAGCCCTGCAAACGTGAAGAATTGGCACTCGAAGTAAACAAGCCAATCCTTGTTTTATGCACTCCAGCTGCGATCTATTAGAAGTCATGATATGAGATATTAATCTGCTCTCCCTGCCTCCCTCTTCCTTCTCCCATGACAGGCTCCAGCATCCCTTCACCTGCAACAAAATGCAGTAGTCTGGGTGCCACATTAGTTTCTAAGGCAAGGTTACAAAAGTGATGGAGATGATGTTTGACTTAGACGGTGACTTCTCTTGTGCACTTTCAAACAATGTAAGGCAGTTTCACCCTCAGCAGAAGAGATTGTGACGTGCTTCATAATTCTACCAGCTTTTACCAGTGCCCCAGCTGGAAAACTGCAATCCCTGAGTATTTAACTTCTCATTTTCATGGTCTGTCAGTCAAATAACAGTGTAATTAGAATCATATAATCATAGAGTCATTTAGCTTGGAACAAAACATTAAGTCCAACCAGTAACCTAACACTATGAAGGAATCTTGGACCTCAGGTCTTTTCCTACCTGTTATTTGAGTTGGTTTTATGTGGGCTCAGTTTTGCAGAATGAACTGAAAAGTGTGAAGCTGCACAGTCCCACCAGTAGCAGAATGATGCATTTTTATTTCAGGGGAAGGGTTTGTGTCCTGCAGGAACAGGTGCAGTATAACTTTCAGAGCCAAAAAATCTCAGAAACTTATAAAATTCAAGTATTTATTCTTTGAAAAAAAACATAGTTTCAATTTTTTAATGATGCATAAGAGAAAAATACTGTCAAACTCATTTTCTCTTTAAAATCTGTAGGTTCATTTCAGCTGAAGCACCTGAAAGCCATGAATATAAACTATGTTCAAGCCAGGCACACCCGAATAGAGCCAACAGCGGACAAGTTTGTACTTTATGTCACTGATGGGTTGCATCACTCAGCAGAGACTCCATTTTTTGTGCTAATCAGCCCAAGCAATGATGAAGTTCCAGAATTCATAGCCAGGAATATTACTGTAAGGATATACGCAAAATGCTTGTCATGAACTTACTTCAACCAGAAAACACTCTTCAGCATAAATAAGAATGCAAATAAGAACATAGTCCTGATACCTGTTCCTATGCATCTTCTCCTTACTTTGTGTAGTTCAGCTTAGTTCAGGAAACAGCCCAGTGAAATCCCATGTAAACCTGTAAGACAGAGATTCAGTGGGATAGGATCAGTGCATAGCTCTTCTTGGAAACTTGCAGTTAAGTAAGAAGAAAGGCTGAAATCTTTAAACAAATAAGTAATCTAGAAAGCAGAGAGATCTTTAGCCTTCTTCTGCATTCTCAAGACCTTTCACAATTTTTTTATAGAGTATTTTTTATATTTCTGGCACAGCTTCTTCCCCCTCTGCAGACTGTTTTTAATATAAATAACTCTGTGAGCACAGAGAGTGTAAACTTACTGTAAAGTAAAAAGTGCATGCATAAATAAATATGCATACTTATTTTTAGATAACTTTATGTATTTCAAGGCTTTCTCCTTCGTGCATTTCTGAGCACTAGATTTGTCATTGACTTACCTAACATATTTTCAATTAATTTGGGCAAATATGAACTCCTTATCTAGACTTTTCTCCTCATCATTGTAACCATTTACTTTCTCTATGTTTCTTAAACTGGCTGAAATCAGTAGCTGGTTAAAAAGCTACTGGGAAAAAGGTGGAGGAATCAAGAGATACACTTGTACACAAAAATATCCTACTCATAAAATCATGCTAAAATTCTATTATTTCTTTTTATGTAAAAAAATTGGATTTTTTTTTTTCACATTCAGGTTCAAGAAGGGGAGATGAAAGAGCTGGATCTGTCTGTTATCAATGCAATTGATTTGGACGTGCCTCAAGACCCTCTGGAATTTGCAGTTGTGCAAAGGCCCTTTTACGGGTTCCTGATTAATGGTGTTCACGGCAGTGATATTTTACACTATAAGGAGTTAATTAATCATGATCACCACAGCCAGGGATTGCTTGTTCATGAGTTTTCCATGGAGCTACTGAAGAATGGTAGGTGCAGCGCTTTTCTTACATTGGTCTTTTATTCCCTTAATGAGGCAAGTGGCACACTAAAGAAACCTTAATAGTTTATTTATTTACTTCTCTTATGTTTATTTTCAAGACAATGTTTAGGAATGGAAGTTGTCCTATTTAATGCAGTTCTTGTCTATTGATTTTAGGAACTGTCAATAAAATCATCCTGAGAGACCTCTGTGTCAAGAAGGGCAGTAATATGAGTAAGAAAGTCATCTATCCTGAAAAAAACAAAGGGAATAATGTAACATAATGTAACACCATCAAACTGATTTGTGAATGTTTTACAGCACCTAGAATAGAGAGACAAGAAGCCTGATTTAAAAATACATTAACTGATCACAGAGTTAAGTATTTCTTCAAATGATCACAGAATCATAGAACATTTTGGGTTGGAAGACACCTTTAGGAGTCACCTAGTCCACCTGCCCTGCCATGGGCAGGGACAACTTCCACTAGATCAAGTTGCCCAAAGCCCCATTCGACCTGAGCTCAAACATTTCCAGGGTCTCACAACCACTGTGGATGAGTTTTTCCAGAGTCTCACCACCCTTACTCTAAAATCTTTTGTCCCTATGTCCAACCTAAACCTCCTCCTGCCCCTTGTTATGTCACTACAGGCACTGGTAAAAAGTCTCTTTCTATAAGCCGCTTTTAGACATTGAAAGGCTGCAGTATACCTCCATACATCTAGCATTAAAGGTATGAATTGAGATTCTACAGCTTAGCATGATCATTCAGCCTGCTTTGAAGCAGCAAATCTGTTTCAAACACACGTAATCAAAAAGTGTATTTAGTACATGAACATGGTGGATTCTTCCAGACTGTGACTATTCAGTGAAATATGGAATCGATCAGTATAAAGAGGGACAATTCAATACTGTCACTCAAATTTCAGTTCAGCCCTCAAAACCCAAGACAAGATATTTTTGTCTCTCTGCCTGTCTAATATGAACCTCCAGAAATATCAGGTGTCCACCCCAAATTTGTCTGCCTTATGGTGGAAGCACAGTGAATGGATGTGAGGGATTTTGCAGGAGTCAGATTAAGTTGTTCTTTGGGTTTTTCTCTCCCATTCTCCCTCTACCTCTCTTTCACTCTTACTTTTCTCCTCCTTCCTGCCTCACATAGGAATGAAGCTGATGTACATGCATGACAACTCTGAAAACCTCATTGACAGCTTTAAAATTCAGCTATCAGATGGAAAACATAAAGTCCTCAGAACCATTTCAGTAAAGGTCATTCCAGTTAATGATGAGAAACCAGTGCTGAGCAAGTAAGTCACATGTTCCTGTTTCTGACAGTGGGGTGTGTTCAGACAGAATGATGGAAAAGTGAACAAAAAGCAAATCATAGAATCATAGAATAGTTAAGGTTGGAAAAGGCCTTTAAGGTCAAGCCCAACCATCAACTTAACATCCCATTATGTTCACCATTAAATCATGCCCTTGGTGACTGATGGAAACAGGAAGCCACAACTAGTAACAGGCTAATGTCAGTACAGATGTTTCTATGTAGGTCTCTATCAGCTTGTTTAAAAAAAAAGATATTTACTGTAAGAAGAGCATGCTCAGTGATGCTCTGTATTAATGAACAGAAAAAAAATAAAAGTGTATGGGGAAACATGCTTGTTGCATCTTTCGCAAGTTGCTTCCAGGTGTTTGCCAGACAGTCCTGGTCTTTGTGCACATCTGCTGAACACTGACCACCATGGTACTGTTTTCTCCTTCTCTGAGACAAACACCTGCCTAAAACATCTCTCTGAAAGCAGCTCAGGATTTTGGCATGAGACAATCCACAAGGCTGATACAGGGGAAAGGCTTTCAGATTAATAATTCTCTTCATTTTATTCTAAAACAATTTTTCTCAGCCATAATTGAACTTCTGAAAAGTACACACTAACTTCCCTTACTCTTCAAATCTAGGAGCTGTAAATGAATTAGACATGATCAACAATTGCCTGGCATTTATAGATAGGCAGCTGGCTGTAAGACAGCCAGACCTCCTGGACATTTTAAAAAGGAGCACCTCCCTTGGGATCTCCAACTGATGACTTGTCACAGAGCTTCAGGACTTCCACACTTGTGACTGTTTTCCAGTCTTAGGCAGGCAGATGGGGAGCTGAGAGCCCAAAGGTTTTGAGGGTATAGCTCTGAACCTCTACAGTTTGTATTTCAGTAATGACTCACAACCTGTTAAGGAGACTGCCACTAAAGACGGAATTTCTGATCCCTCATGCTATTTTGCCTACTTTCAGATAAGACTTACGTTTTTTCTCGCAAAGAATTTTGAATGTTTGTTTTTTTTTTTTTTTAGCAGGTAGAGCTTCCTGCAATTACATATATTAGTTTCTTAGTTAAATGGTTCTCACGTAATGCAAACATGAGAGAATGTCAATTTTTGGCTAGAATAAAGAGTGTAATTTACATATGAATATACCATACACTGATAATTACTGATAAATGCCCATTTGCTCCTCACATGCTATATCTTGATCTGCCATTTTCCACCCCCCTCTCTCTGAAAGAAGATGATGAAGTGCAAGAAGTCAAGTGTTTTTACCTTTGCCCAGCTAAATCCAGAAACTGTTGCTGCCTTGTGTAGTAATGCTAGGTTTCATCACTTGCCATTCCTGTGGTGAACAATAGTATAGAGTGAGACACCTACTCCCAAAATAGCTATTTCTTTATAGGAAATGGCTACCTCTTGCCTGTTACTCTTCCACCGAGATGAGGTGTGCTGCTAGTATTTAAGCAGTAGTGGTTTAAGAAAACATTCAGTTTGGCACTGAAGTGATTCAGCAGCCACATTCAGTCACTACGTCTTTGCTGTAGGGGAAAAACTTCCTATGCTGGTGCAGTATTTTATAGCCGAATATCGGACGATACTTGTAAACTTTTCCTTACCTTCTTATCTGGGGGCACTTTCCACCTCAGGGATTTTCAGCTCTCATCTCCATCAGTTATGGTCAACAGACTGAAGAACCAGTGATGGGATGTTTTTGGCTGGCAAACAGTGTCTCTTATACACAGTGATTGCCAAAACCTCAATCTGTCACCTCTTGGATTGCATCCTGTAGCAGAGAGTGCCCTTGGGGAATGTAAGGCCTTCACACATTCCCCTTGAGAGCTTCTTCCCAAGATGAGACATGGGTCCTAGAAAGAGAATAGAGAAGCCAGATAGACTTTGTTGTGTCTCTTATAGGTAAAGGTGAGCCATGAAGACTAATAATTTGAAAGTCTTTTCCTAAATGAACAATCAGTTCATTAAATACAGTATTGCTGTGGTCTATAGTAGCAATAATGTATAATGCAGTCTATTTGTTTACATTGTCTTCTTCCTATAAATAGTATGAAGGTAAAGAGAATAGGGACCAGGGAAATAAACCAGATGCTTTAAATCACAGTTTGTTTTAAGTATCTTTGTTGTTTCTCACCATTGTAAGGAGAAGCTTGTCTGCACTGTTTGGTTTTTTTTTCTCTTTTGAACTGAAATAGGCACCCTCCTATTCTTTCTGCAGTTGTAATTTCTGTCAGCATTTACGTAATCCATATTTTTGGCAGAGAAATTACATGTTGAAAAGGTTTATTTTATTGCATCAATATATGACTTTTAATTTTTTCAGGAAGAATGATATAGAGGTGAACATAGGTGAAACTCAAATAATTTCTAGCGCTGTTCTGTCAGCAGAAGATAAAGATACCCCCAGGGAGAGAATTTACTACTTATTTGAAAGACTTCCAGAAAATGGTCAGCTTCAGCTCAAGGTTAGTCTTTGTCTTCAACAAAAAACAGGCACGCAAATAACTCTCTCCTTTTAGGGCAAATGAAGTTCATCTTCCTTTTCTCCCAAATGTCTGTCATATTTTGAGGTAAATAGGTTGGCCAGTTTGATTGTTGTAGGAGTGTTTGAATCAAACTTGGCACTAAAACCCAGATCCTAAACAGGAGATGATAGAAGGTAAAACACATGGCAGATCATCTGAGGTGAAAATGGAGAGACATGCTGGCATAATCATCCCACAAAGGGAGAAAATCAAGCATCAAAGCTAGGAGGGAATGGGGGAAAACCCTTGGTTAAAAGAAAAAAGCCTTTACTTCAGTTACTTCAGGGTTTAGAAAACATAGAAACAGCTGCATGTGAAAGAGCAGTGCCTCATCAACTAGAAGAAAAGCATGGGGGGAAGGAAGGGAACAGGAAGATGATGGAAAGGATATATCAAGAAGAAAGGCAAAAAATAAGATTAGAAATGGAAGGAGGGACGCTAATCTGTTGACCTGAGTTAAGACAGAGGAACAAAGACAGAAAAAAATGGCCTCTTTTAAATTGTATGCATTTGTAATAGGAAAAAACCCCCTTTTCTAAAGTTTGGGGGCTTGGAAAGTATTTTGATGCTGGATCTCAACATCAATCTGTGGATCACATGAGGCTTGTGAATTAAGGCTGAGGCAAGAGACAGCTGCTGACTAGAGTCTGTCAGTCTGAACATGTGGGGTGCACATATATACCTTAGCTCTCTGTCCTTTGTAACCTTTGTTCCAAATCTAGTGTAGCTGTTACTGCAGCTAAGGTAAACTACATGGATCCATCCAATTTAGGGTACTAGGCCAACTTCAGAAAAGCAAGAAATTTTATGGTATAATTATTTTGGTTTTGCAGCTGAGGACGTCTGGGGCTCTAAATTTTTGTGCTTCCCTGAAGTTATTTCTGATACCTTTTTAGCTATGATTTCAGACAGAACCAAGAGCAGCTTAATGAAATTAAGAAATAGAAAACAGAAGCTGGGTCAAGAACCATTTAATTTTTATCTCAGTATCTGATTCAGAAATGTGCAGAATTTTTTTTTCCTAGAGTAAAAGTGGCTAAACATGATATGAATCTATTTTATTAATGATCACTGTATCTTCTCCAGACCAATACCTGCTAGAAAACAACTCCAGTTATTTGCTGCCCTTCAAAACATACTATGAGGAAAGAGCCTATAGAAGGGAAGCTAGGTAGCTGGAGTCTACATAACTCCAAAGAAACAAAATTAACTGGGGAGGATGTATGGGTGATTATCAGTTTAATGAAGGATGTCTGTTCTTTCTAGGTAGGACAAGGCTGGGTGACTCTCCAAGCTGGAATGAAGTGCACTCAGGAAGAGCTGGATATGAACCTTGTGAGATATGTCCATACGGGAACTGTGGGGTCCAAGAAACAAGACAGCTTCACATTTTACCTCTGGGATGGGAACAACAGATCCCCAGCTGTGGACTTCTACATAAATATCAAGGACTTGGAAAAAGGTAAAGATCCACTAAACTTGATGTTTTACAGTGCCTGTCTCTGAAACAAAGATATTTGAGTACATGTCCTGATCCTTTCCTGAGCACTATATAGGCTCTGGCAAGTCTCCCTACAACCTGTAAGTTTAACTGCTTGGATTTCACTCTTGGCCAGGTAGGTACTGGGGTTTGAAAAGGGGCTTGCCTCCCAGGACTCCCAGTTACTTTTAAAATGGAGCTGAAAATATCTTTCTGAAACTAGCTTTATGTCTGTGTAAATCAAAGCACAGAAAAATGGCAAGAATGTAAAAAGGAAGGCAAAAGACTGTTCAGAAGCAGCTCTGTCTCCCTGGTTATTGTATTGTTTCATGGTCTCTCTCTCTTCTTTTACTACATCTCTATTAGCAACCTAAAGGTTAACCTGACACAAAGGTTGGAAGAAGCATTAAAAGAGGTTGTACTCTCTTCATCAGAGAAGAGACACCAATAGAATAAAGCCCCAAACGATGTGGATATGGCTGATTTCATGGCTGACCCTGCTTTGAGCAGAAGGTTGGACTAAAGGTCCTGAAGTCCCTTCCACACTGAATTTCCCTATAATCCTACAGTCTTATAATTTTTCTACTGGTAATGGCTTTCCTGTGACTAAACAATGCAGAAAAGACCATCCAGTTTAATATTACTATTTTAGTGCTGTTTGTCAATTCTGCAGGAGATATTGCTGTTTTTATGAAACTCCTTAGAGTGCCAAAAGGAGATCGCAGCTACATTACAACCGATGTCCTCCTTGCACTGGACGGTACTGACAAGCCAGAGGAGCTCCTTTATGTGATAACCTCCCCACCCCAGCACGGGCAAATCGAGTATGTCAGCTATCCTGGCATCCCCATCACGAGTTTCAGTCAAATGGATGTAGCACGACAGATTGTCTGTTATATTCACAAAGCCAAGGCAGCTGTTCGTGAAGATACATTCAGGTAAGGCACAGTACCCCACCCCCCACACCCTTCCCCTTCAATTTTTGGAGTATTTAAAAAACCTGCTCTACACAACACAAAACATCCAAAAAAACCCAAAAGAAATTATTAAAAAGAGCTCGAGGCTCTGTGTGAATTCCCAATATAAATATAGCACACATATTTCCACTACAGTAAATATAGTTGGGACTGCTTTGGGAATAAATGTATTTTCTCATTGATGCTGAAAACATAGCCAGAGAAACATTTACTAAATGATACCAGCTTCAACATTATTACAGCAACCAGGTATACACAGTTGTTAAGATTTACGTGGGAGAGAAGGACTAAGAGCATACTTGGTGGAATTTTCCTTTGATTTCTTGCTACAGTTGGATGTGGTAAAATCGATCTGTTCAGGTATTAAATAACAGCTTTCTTATCTATTATAATTTATCATATTCATTTGATTATGGGTTTTTTTAATCCCTAAGTATTCTGATATATAATGACAACCAGTCCACTTAATCTATTTTGAAAGTATCATAGCTCAGAAATTTGTGTAGACACTCGAATTTTTGGGGTAAATCCATAGGCTGCTGAACATAGGCCCAGTTCAGCAGCCTAATGATAATTATTTTCACCTGTTTCTAAAACTTTCCCCTTAGACCAGTTTATAGTAGGTGCATTCCTAAAGTGAGTATTTTGTTCTTAAATGAATGTCCCCTGGACATAAAGTAGAATGATACAACGAGTTATCAATCACATAAAGAGCCAGATGCATTGCTCAGAGTCTTATGGAAAGTTCTGTAAAAGAGATCAATATCAGGGAAAAGGGAAAGCTCAAAAATAAAGGAAATGTTTCTGAAGGAAGAATGATTACTTTTTGCTAAGATTGGAAATTTTCTCTGAAAACAGCTTTCGACAGAAGATGGATTTACTGTAAAATTCAGAATTAAGAGCTTATTGTTTTCCACTTGTGACTAAGAAAAATGAAGGTTTTAGCTCCTAAGAGATGCAGTTCAGAGATGCAATTCTCTCCTAGAACAGATTCCTGATCTGAATGGCTCTTTCCATGAGACATCATGACATTTAAGAACATGTTGCATCATCCAGTTTGAGGGCATTTTTGCAGGCAAGTCAAGCAAGTGGGGCATGGAGACATGAAATAAACCTCCCTATGATACTGGGTCAAGTAGCATTGTCCAGAGTTAACCCAAAAGTAATTTTGAAACTTTTCTCAGATAAAACATTTTAAAATAATACTTCCACTACAATGTGGTGGAAATTCTAGTTAGGAGATTTGTCTGATTCATTTGTACTCACAGCAGAAAAAATGAACAAATACTCCCTGTTTTTGTGTTTCTTGACAGTGAAACACTTTCACTGAAACTAAAATTAGCTTATACAAGTAGGGTATGCCAGCCCTAGTTTGGTCAGTGTAGTAGTGTCTTGTGTCAGTATAACTTCCATATCCCACTGATGAAAGCAGATCAAACAATTCTAGGGAAATTGCAAATGTGGATAAACCAAATATTTTCTCTTTAGGCCAATGACTAAGAGCCAAACTAGAAAGTCGGCCTTATAAAAGTAAGGTTATGATCCTTTAACAAATATTGATATTTGATAACTATTTTAATCACAACAATTATGTTCCTTGATGTTACCATTTGGAAAATAATTTGGTTTTGTGTGGACATATAAGTATTCTGGCAGAATAGCATTATTATTTCAACAAGGAATTAATTATATGGGTAATTATGGGAGGAGGAGGAATTAACTGACCAGATTTTTACTTCCCACTAAAGTACTTCCTTCAGACATAAATTTACCTGTATTGTTTGGTGCTGTTGGCCTGGAAGAAAGATTTGGCAGTGCTTGTTTGGACAGACGACTTCAAGTGATTAGCAACCTGACATCAGATGCTGGCAGCAGGATGCTAAAAGAACATGCTAATGTCCTCCATTTTGACATGCTGGCTCGATTTTGTAATGAGTTGGCACTATTTATGATTCCATTTTTATCTTTTAAATGCCATGACAGATGGTAGGTCCTATAGCCAACTCCATTGCCATCAAACTGCAGAAAGCATGAAATGTTGGTAGTTGTGAAATCAAATCATGCAACATGTCTTCCAAACTTTGCCTGGGAATTGTACCCTAAATTTCATCAGAGTGAGAATGCTGGCTGCTCTCCATTCCTGAGGAAATTATGAAGCAGACATAAACCAGAAATAAACAACCAAAATCTCCCAAAGTGCAGAAGGGGGACACAGGTAGTTTCATCAGCTGTGAAACTGAGCAGTGAAGGAAATTGTAAATTTCAGTCTGATGTATACAAGCAAGAGCTTTTTTCCTATCTGGTAGTTTGGAGAAGACTGGATGAATATTCAGTTTCATGAACTGAATTATCTAAGTCTTTCACTTAAACCGTGTTTGAGACATCATCCAAATGTTTTTATACCAATCAAAAGAATGAGAGGAAATTCACTTCTGCTGCAATCCTCTGGGCATTTTGAGAGAAGGTTAAGTAAGGTCTTGACTGAAGGTGGTTTACCCTTTTTTCTCCTAAGCACAGTATTTATCATCATTATTCTAGTTCTGTATTTGATTTCAGATAGCTTCCAAATAGCACAACCCTTTTACCATTGGCACAATAGCATTAGGACAGCGCAGACAGATGTCTCTAGGTTCCCAGCTGGGAATACCATCCTCAGTAAACATATTTCTAACTGCTACATACTCCCTGGTCTGCCTATGCTCATTCCCATCTGTTTCATGGCATAATGCCAGATTACAAGTGATCAAGCTCTAATCATCCAATGGTGGTGAAGGCAATGAAGAGTTTTAGATGGACAGTCTGTATGACACAGTAAGCTGCTCCATGACCTACTGAAAGTCACTCACATTCAAGTCACGTAACAACACGCTAGGTGTTGACCCTGTAATTTTTAAAATACTTCTTCAAGGTCTGCAGTCAAGAGACCAAGAGGACACAGATAATCTACTAAATGTCAGTGAGTACCTATTTCACTTAAGTATGATAGAAGAGTATTAGGTGGAAAGCAGCCAGCCAGGTTGGCCCTCATACTGTCTGAAACAACCGTCTCACTCTATTAGAGACAAATTTCTTTGCAAAGCAGACTCTCTTCTGGCTCAGGCAGAACAAACCTGCATGAAAAGCACTTTCCAAAATGCTTTTTGGATATACTGTGCAGCATAATCACTGAAATTTATGTAGAAAGGCAGGTAACTCATACATACTATATGTTGATGGGACATGAAGGATTGTGAGACAGTTTCAAAGCAATTTTTACTTTAATATACCCTCCAAAGTTTATGTTGCAGGCATAACAATGTTCCACGTAATTATTTTCAGAAGAAAATGCATGATTAATTATCTTGACAATGAAATCTAGGATGAATCTTAAAGGCTCAAAGATTGCTTTTCTCCTTACTTTTCTCCACAACTAAATTTAATAATACTTTTCTGCAGAGCATGCTGTCACTAGTATGGCAAAAGCCCATACCCAGCTGGTAGGCTTCTGTCATGGTTTAACTGCAGCCGGCAACTGAGCACCAGGCAGCTGCTTGCTCACTCCCCACCTGGTAGGACTGGGGAGAGAACTGGAAAGGTAAAAGAGAGAAAACTCATGTGTGGAAATAAAGACAGTTTTATAGGTAAAGCAAAAGCTGCGCACACAAGCAAAGCAAAACAAAGAATTCATTCACGGCTTCCCGTGGGCAGGCAGGTGTTCAGCCATCCCCAGAAAAGCAGAGCTCCATCATGCGTAACAGTGACTTGGGAAGACAAATGCCACCAATCCAAACATCCCCCCCTTCTTCCTTCTTCTTCCCTCAGCTCTATACCCTGGGCATGACACCAGATGGTCTGGGACATCCTTTGGGTCAATTGGGGTCAGCTGTCTTGGCTGTGTCCCCTCCCAACTCCTTATGCACTCCCAGCCCAACCACTGGCAGTGCAGAATGAGGGGCAGAAAACGCCTTGATGCTGTGTAAGCACTGCTCAGCAATAACAAAACCAAAGCATCCTTATGTTATCAACACTATTTCCAGCACAAATCAGAAACACAGCTTCATACAAGTGACTGAAGAAAATTAACTCTACCCCAGTCAACAACAGAAGAGCTTCCAACAGATTTTCTCTACAGCCTTGGGCACATTTATCTTCCTCTTTCTTTTGAAAGGAAAACTAACTAGTGAATAATCAAATCTTTGGTATATCTAAAGAAACATCACCACCTGAGAGAGACCTACAAGAAACTATGTTGCTATTGATAGAAATTCCCAGCATGGAAGAACTGTGCGGATATGATCCTTTGATAAATTCATGCTATGGATATCTATGTTTTTGTTACCCTATATAATTTGTACAGTTCTGGCAATTTCTTAGTATTTCAGTGAAACATTACCTAGAAACATAAATCAGTTCCTCTGAATATAAGAAATTTACAGATACACCTAAACAAACCTATAAAGTGAGATAAGGATGAATCTTTCTCCCATTTGGTTTTTCAGATAGTTTTGAAGGCATTGGGTAAAAAAGATTTGTAACAGTGAACAGAAAAAAAACCCAAACCAAACCAAATCAAAAATAGACCCTGTCCAGGCAGGTCAGGCACTTCACACACCTCTTCCTATAAGTTGTAGGTGCCACTGCCAGGTATCCAAGTGAAGATAAACTTAAGAATATTTAAAATATGTACACATGCCAGAAATTACAATAAGCCCCCCAGCCAGCCTGTCATTTTAGATCTGCTCCACCTGTATCACAGCTAGATTAGATCAGCTTTGTTATGACTGTTGATCCTCAAGGCTATTCCTCTGGCATCTGCTCAATCCCTGCAGGTGCATTGTAACTCTTGTCATATACCTGGCTGTCTGCTTTCATGTTTTTAAGTTTTACATCCACTCCACTCAGTGTCTGGGTTTGTGCTCCACCCAGCTCTTCTACATTTGCAGTATCAATGCAGGCAAGTCCTGTAGTAAAGGTCTGCATTATCATTTCATTTCAGTACATGGTGAATCAAGAACAGATGCTGAAGACTGCCTTGCCTCTCTTTGCCAGATTCATCATCAGCAATGGACTGAGGACTAAACATGGGACATTCAAGATCTCCCTGGAGGCAGTTGACCAGGCTCTGCCCACATTATCAAAGAACATGGGGTTAAGATTAACGGAAGGCACTACTGCACTTCTTGCTCCTGATGTCCTGCAGCTTTCAGACCCAGATACTGCGAAAGAAAACCTTACATTCCTCTTGGCTCAGCTCCCCCAGTATGGTTGTCTCTATTACCGTGGGGCTGTGCTACTGCAGCACAATTTCACACAGCAAGATGTGGACAACAGGGATGTTGCATACAAGCACCGAGGTGGGAATTCCCAGACTGACACATTTACATTTGTTGCCACAGATAGGACTAATCAAGGCTTCATCGTGAATGGGAGGGTGCAGAACGAGCCAGTGGCATTCACCATTCAGGCAAGTGTGACCACAGGCCTACTTATGAGAGATAAATGGCATGATAAGATCTAAAATTTAGTTGTGATGACAGCTGGTACTTGCTGCAGTCTCTGATTTAACTATGCAGCTAAATTGTTCGCTTTCTGTGTTCCATGAATAATTAACCTGGGGAATTAACTACTTGCCAAAATGCATAAATAAAAGCAAGGAAATACTTATATACTTAACACTTGCACACTTAACATTTTACATAGGAATCTCAACTATAAAGTTGAGCCCAGCTATGGGAAGGATTGAACTCCCTCCTGCTCTGCTTTCCCACTCGGTGCCTGACCTTGTGATTTGCACACATGGGCATGTGAGGATGACTGTTGATTTTTATGTCCCAATCTTGAATTACAGCCACTTTGCTCCCACAACTGGACTTCCTGTCTTCTCTCTGAGAGTCTCTGTGAAATACCTGCTCTGATTCTTCCTTTCTTTACTAGAATATTTCTGTTAACTTTCCATTCCCCCCATTTTCAAGTTCTTCATATTTTGTCAAAGTCTCAGATATGTTTGCAATGATTTCTTGTACGTACCCATGCGGCATGTTTCAGTACACAAAGTAGACCTGGTTGCATGGCATGTCAAAATTCTGTATGTTTCAAAACACTGATACTAATGAAGAGGATGTCAATATTTCCTGATGGCAAAGTATTAAGTTATATGATGGGAGCGGAATGCTATTGCAGCAGAGGGTGAGATATGGGAACAGCAACAACCATTGTGGAATGCCACAAGATTCATCAGAAGTTGTGAAAGTTGGCATTGCTATTGTGAAACAGAGGTGAGAAACTTTTGCTGGAGGTATCTTTTGCTGTGAAGAAAATTACATCAAGAACGAGGACGTGGGGAGTGCGGGACATCAGGGCAGAGGTACATAGAGTTTGTGTTGCACCCCACAGAGTGTACGGTACCCTGCTGCAAGTGGCAAGTGATGGGCAATCTGGGCCTGGAAACTTCTCATGTGAAGTACAACTTAACTGGAACTCAGGTGTCTGCAGCACACTGTGAGCCAAAGTAGCTACTGCCACCCTGAGCTGGCTACTGTGCTTTTAGCAAAAGCAGGACACAGAATATCCTGATGCTGTAAAATGAACGTCTAACTTTGATTTAGGTGGATCCTTTGGACAAAACGGCACCAAAAATTATTCATCTCCATTGCTTTTCTGATGTGGAACTACTGAAGGATGGCAATTATGGGATCTATATTACTGCCAGGTCCCTGATGGCATCTGACCCCAATACTGAAGATGACAAAATAATTTTTAAGATTTTGCGAGGTCCTCATTATGGCTACCTGGAGAATGTAACAACAGGTGATTTCTTCTATAATCTCTTTTATTTGGGACATACCAGACCAGATTCCAAACCCTAACGTGCTAATATTTTCTTGATAGAGAGAATTGAAATTTCTTAGCAAACTTTGGGCAAGGTTTGACTGTAGTAACAAAATTTTACAATGAAACCTGAGTCTAATGTTTGCTGTCAATCCTTAAAGAATTTTAGATAATTTTTAATAGCTGCTGTAGTGAAACGATCTTCTATTTACATCAAGAAAAAAGGATTAATATTGAACTTGTCCTTTTGATAAACATGTTACACATGAAGAAATTGGTGGGGGCTCATAATGAATGGATGTCACTGTTTAGCAATAAACCTACATTTCTAAAAGTTCAGATTCAACAAAAAGAAAGTAAAAAAGAGTCTACATGAGCTACGTGGTTCTTACTAACTTTTGGTTCACCTGCATTTTACTCATCTTTCCCAGGTGGAATAATTCGGGAAGGATTTAGCCAAAAGGATTTAAACAGCAAAATCATACTTTATGTCATCAACCGATCACGAGAAGTGAATTCAGACAACTTGGAGTTTCAAGCGACAGATGCCAGTGGAAACTCTGCGGTGCCCCAAAGGTAGCTCTGCTCCTCAGTGATATGTGCTGTGCTCCACTGTGCTCACCACCCCCTGGGGCAACTGAACTGCTGCTGGGCTTGAAGCTGTGCAGACACAGACACAGCTACAGCTCAAGCTACTGCATTTGTTAGAGTAGAGGAGGTTTCTTTCCCTCAAGAAGCCAAAATACAAGGGGTTAGTTCCAGGTTAGACTGGATCACAGCTCTCAAGGGCCTTCAGGTCCTCACAGGGAGAGATAACAGATTTAGTGGCAGTTGGGAATTCAGAGATCTGAGATGCTGGGTTCTGAGGGATGGGACAACATCTTCATGAACATGGTCCTGCATCTGCAGGTCCCTCTTGCCCTTAGCTGATGTCAATGCATTTTTCACAATCCTGAGATTGCAATGGAGGGGATGTTCTCAAATGACAAAGCTAAGAGTGCCATACTTCTGCACAAGAGCAGCGAAAGATGGTGGAGAGCACACAGCATCTTCTTTTTCATTCACTACATATTATCCAAATTTCCTTGTGACATACTATAAGCTTCATGTAGAAAAATTAGAATAACATCTGAACTGTGCTTTGATGATAAAAGCCGAAAGTGCGAGTAGCTCTTCAGCAGGGGCAATGCTTCTTTATTTCTGAAAATAGGGCTAAATGTACAAACAGCTTATTTAATCAGAAGTAACAGAGAAAAAAAATAACTGATACACTTTTCCTGGGTTAACTGGCTACTCACAAACCAGGACTTGTGGTGAAGGAAAAGGAGCAGAGAGCTGGCTCCAGGAGCAGAGTGCTTTCCTGCAAGCTGGAGAGGACATGGACTGAGCTGAGCTGAGCTGGAGGCAGTGTTTAGGCAGTTATGTGCTGTGCCAAAAGATGTCCCCATACACAAACACATCTGAGCATTGACAGCCTGAGCACTGCCCAGCTGCTCTATGCTGGCTCACAGATGAACCGATATTAAAACCACCATTACGTGATGCCACTTCTCATGGTAAAGTGTGACTTCATGTAAATGAATGGCAATGCATAGCACAGCTTTAGGAAAAGGCAAAGAAAAAGCACTTTTTTACAGAAAATAGGAGTTTCTGTGAAGTCACCTGCTAGCAGACTGAAGGTGAATTTGACTTTTAGTGAAAAAATAATATTTTAGTATTGGATTTAAAATCTTGTGAGATTTTTTAAAATTTAAGCTATTTATCACCTAATGATCACTGGTTCAAAATACATGATTTGTTGTTGATGACCCAGCTTTTATCTGAATGCTGCTGGACTACATCTAGCACATCCATCTTCTTTAGCAAAAATAAAGCAAAGCAACTTCTAAATGGGTTTCCCACAAAATTAACATCAGAGGATAAAGGAGGACAGGAGGAAGAGGAGTGAAAGAGTTAATCAACTGTGAAAGGCCTGGAAGTTTGTTTTAGAAAAGTCCAAATTGTAAACAGCTCAGCTTATTTTCCTTTTTGCACTCTCTTTCCTTCCTCTCAGACTCTCACCATTTTTTATCACAGCTTTTAGAAAGACAAGATCTTAATTGACTACCCCATGCAGCACGCAGTCTTCCAAGGTTCAGACGCCCCTCCTCATCCCCCATAAAAAATTCTAAAATTCAATGTATAAGACACCTGGAATCAGACCGGGGAAGGGTTGAATAGTGAATATGCAGAATACTGAAGTAAGTGGAGGAGGGAAGGCCCTTGTACAGAAGCAGAAATATCCTAGAGCATACTCTGTATGCTACAGGAGGAGAGTTAGAGGACAGATGAAGGCAGATTGGCAGGAAGGAGGATATTGCAGAGAAAAAACTGGTCAGTGAGAGTATAATAAAACTACAAGGCTAAAGGAAACCAGGACAAACAGTTGTAACTTGTCTTAGCCTACTGTTGTTTGGGACAAGCTGCTCTTCTCAAAGTTACTGCAGAACTCTGGCTGTGAAACAAGGTTCAGGTGTGGTTTAGGGTAGATCAGGGCTGGTCTGGAAGATTTACTGCTGCCTCTTCCTAATCAGTTAAATCACACAAGTATGTTGATTTGGAGACAAAGACTCAGTATGTGTATTAGCTAAATCAGCAGGCGGGAGAGAAGGCTCCTCACACAGCCTCCGAGCAGCAAGGGCTGAGGGTGGCTGTCGAGGTGGCTTTTTTATTACACTCACATTACTTCCTCTCCCACAGGCTGGAGCTACGGTGGTCTCAGATTGAAATGCTACAGACTGAATATGAGGTGTGTGAGAACATGGGAGTGCTGTCTCTGAAAATCACCAGGGCAGGACACTCAGCAGAGCCTGCCTTTATAACCGTGAAGGTAAAGCCAAAAGCCAACATCCTAACTTAATAGTAAGAAGAGCAACCCGTCATTTTATTCCTCAGACCTAAAGATAATTCAGTAATCATCAAAGAGGCCATGAGATTCAACCCAGACTTACTGGGACATTGTCCTTCTGTTACAAATGCCTGGCTGAAACATTTCTGACAAAATTTCTGGAGTTTTACGTAGAAACGCTGATTAACCAAACCTGGAACATTTTGGACATTGTTTCAGTTTTGACGAAAAAACAGAGCAGGCAGTTTCCTCTGGCACTGTGCTCAGAAGCTTGCTTTCCAGGATCTGCCACTTTGAAATCCAGGCTTTGAGCATTGGGACTTCTGTTTTCCCCTCTCAGGCTGGAGGAAGCCAGGAGCTGTAGGGGCTTCAACTATACAGCCATGGCAGCCTTCCCCATTTCCCCCACTACTGCCCAAAGCCTTGGAAAACCCCCTGTATCTTCAGTGACTGCCTCTGTCTTATGTCAAAAATATTAGACTGAAAGGTTATAATTTTGTAATATTGCAGGCTATGATTTTGTGAAACAGGTTTTGTGCAACTTGGCTTCACAGATTTTATCTTTCCTCATAAAATGGAAATGCCAGTGTTTTATCAGTTCTTCTTGCCAGAGAAATACTATTTTTTTCCCCCTCACAGTTTCTCAGGTTTATAGCCCTAATAAGAAACATGATTTTGATTTTTCTCCTACTGAAATCAGTGGTAATTTTGCTTTTGATTCTGTAAGGGGCCATCCTGTCCTATCCTTCACAGACTCCAGTGATTCTACTCTAGAAATCACTTGCATAAACAGACCAGTGAAATTGATTCCAGCATCAAGAGCCTAGTGTGGAAACTGATGTCCTCTGGTGGTCTTCTACGAAAATTCGGGGATTTGCTGGAATCCCTATATTTACATATGTAGGGTTCACATCTATCCTAATGAGTCTTTGGGGATAACAGGTAGCTCTGTGCGCAAACGTTTCTGTCATGATATCACAAAGGGCCAAATAGGAAAATGTGGCCAGGTTGTTGCTGCTCTTCTGTGATGACAGGATATAGTTGTCCAGGAACCAGGTATGGAAGGGTCCCCAGGCAAGGTGAACAGTAGTGTTACCTCACATTGTCAGTCTGAGAGGAAAAGAGCAAAATGATAAGATAAGCAAATTTTTTTTAATGTATTTTTTAAGCCATGAGCAAGGACAGAATGACAGTTGTACATTTATTTATTAATAAAGCAAAGTTTATTCTTCAGGTCTCTACCTTTTTTTCCAGCCTGAGCATATGTATGGGTTCACCCATCTATTTCAGGCACACACAACACCTTCAGCATTCAGCAGAATACAGTGGTTCAGTGAAATGGGACACAGCAGGGCATTTACCGTTTGATTTCTTCTCAGGTCAATGAAATATCTGCTAGGCTGGGAAAGGACTTTACCGTGACTCCCTCCAAGCTTGTTCAGTTTGATCCAGGTACGAAATAGTGCACTGAATGACTCTAAAATTAACTCAATGGTTCTGAAAGAGTAAACTCTTGCTTTGGAGAGTGCAATCTATTACATATCTGTAGCTTGAGAAGCTGAATAGTATTTAAGACTTGGGCTCATTTTCTGGAAATGCTTCCTTAGTGAATTGGTATCATTGTTACTTAGCATAGGATGGCCTACAGTCCTTACATCAGTTAAAATATCAAAAGTGCTGAAATGATGTCTCCTAATCTCCCAACAACTAGGCTGGGTAGGACTCACCCTGAGCTGAGCTGCAAGATACTTTAAAGACTTCAGTCATGATAGGTAAGCCCAGGACATAGATCAAATTTAAACAAAATTGAGTACAATTTAAGTTATTCAAAGTGTCCATGACCCATTTCATTCACATAATGCAAGCTTGAAATCACCCAGTAAAGACAAGGAACTAAAAAAAACAACTATAAGATTTGCCTAAAAGGTTTCACTTCAATCTTACACAGTTTTTGATCCATTTGCAGGTATTTTAAATAACTGTTCCATCTCTAAAATTAGGCTTTTCAGATAGAAACTCTATGATACATTTTCTCTTGAAAATCATAGTGGAAATCCTAAATCTATGTGCTGTAGTGCAATTTTGCACATCTACAGCAGCTATTTGTTACAGTATATGCACTTCAACTGAATCATCATTGCCTGGGAACAAATTTAAACTTAATGTTATTTGGAAGAGCAGCAGGAGTCCAGCCAGTCCGTAGGAGCACAATAGCATATACAATCTACTCCATTCTAGCTGCAGACATGTTAATTAATATATTTCTTTGACATCCTGATTGATTGAAATAGCACTTACAGAGTAATTAAAATGTGTATTTCTGTTAGGGGTGTCAACCAAGATGTGGAATATAGCAATTACCTATGACGGATTAGAGGAAGATGATGAAGTCTTTGAAGTAGTTTTGAACGCCCCTGTGAATGCTGTTCTTGGCACACGGACAAAAGCTGTAGTGAAAATTTTGGACTCAAAAGGAGGTATTCTCTTTTGATCTTCATGATTAAGAAGGTGGGACAATCTTGGCTGAGTAGCTACCTATTTTCAACCACGAGTTGTTCCTAACACTCACCGTTAGATCAAACCGCTTGATTTCCTGTTAGAGAAAACTGGCTTGACAGTTGCAGGCCCTTTATTTTCTCACACAATCATATGCATCCTCGTAGGAAACACAGCATGGAGAAAGCAATGAGTACAAAATGAGAAAGTGCCAGGAAAGAAACCACTTTTCATAACAACATGAGTTCAAATCTCATTTATTAAAGTGGGAAAAATCAGTTTTAGTTCCATTAGAATTTTTTCCCAGTTATTTTTTAGCAGTTGTTACACATGCTTTAAAAGAGATTTCTTTTCCTCTCAAAAAAGAAACCTAACAAATTAACCCATCTCTTAGCAATATATTTTCCAATGCTTAAAACCACAGTCCACAACTTTACAGCAAACAGCAATGATCATTACACAATTCAGGCTTTTAAGACTGCATTATTATTGTATTTTTCAGTGATCAAATGTGGCATGCCTAAAATCGCACCAAAAAGGTAGTAACTGTAGAAACAGGAACATAGAAAACCAGAAATAACTAACAAAGCAACTGAGTCCTCTGACAGCTGAAGAGTGTTTTTCTTCTGCTGTTTAGTGAAACAATATTTTAAATACCCATGTTTCAATGAATTAGGCTTCATGTTACAAAGAGTCCCTTTAAAATTTCATATTTGTTTTCTCCTAAACATTCCTAGTGTAAATCAGGAGTTAGTTGACACAAGTTTATTTAAACAACAGTGTCCTGGATTTCCAAGAAGAAACTTCTCTGGGCATTATGGAAGTATGACCAACAGTAGTTAAAGATACTTGTATATATGTGACCAAAAACCCCACCACTTCAGACCCCAATATAAGCATGAAAACAGGTATTTTCAGCAGATGTTTGGTTGAAATTCAGACCTGTGGGTAGACAGATACATCACATATAAAAACATACTTACATAGGTAGTAGCGGCAGTTATAGTCACAGATAACCCCAGACACGAGGGTGACTGAACAAACAGCGAATCAACTACTTCAAGTGAAAAAATCATCTGACTTTTAAGGACAAGCTGTTTATGAGCCCATGTCAACATGACCAGTTATGTGCTCATGCAGTTAGAACTGACCATCTGCCATTTTTTATGCTTTCAGGTCAATGCAACTATTCTCATTCTTCTGGCCAAAGCAAGCATGATTTCTGGGGGAGAGGCACACTCTTTCCAGTTTCCTCAGGCTCCTCATCACCTTCCAGGCCTGGCAATGTTTCCTTGGAAGGATTCCCACTGCCTTCTTCCAAAGGGATGAGAGACAATAGAGGGGACCGGCAGCAGGAGCACAGCTTGGTGAATAGGTCAAGAACCAGGCTGAGAGTAACTGGAAATGGCAGAATAGTAAGACACTTTTGTAGTTCAGTGATGGACTGATTGTGATGTGATATCTTCATTTAGCGGTCATATTTTGTAGCAATACTATCTGACCACACAATAACTATAAACTACATGAGTTTGCTCTCAGTCAGACCTGACGGCTATTTAAAAAAACTGTAAGGAAAAAGCCAAAACCAACCTGATTTTGAGGATCCACGTATGCAAGGGAGTAATAAAAACAATACTTGGGGGAGGAAACAGACATCGAGCAACTTCAATAATTATGAAGTTTCTGATCTTGTAAAAATTATGGGTAAGTTAGAAGAAAGAAGTTGATGGAGCCAGGCAAATGTTTAGAAGTTGCGCATTTTGTATTGAAGTTCTAAAGCTGAAAATACTGTTAGCTTAAACAGGGAATAGTTATTTCAAACTTGCCCACTGATTTTCCTGGTTAAGCAATATTGGTTTAGCTAGGTGTTTAGTAACTTTCCTCTATTGTGACCTTAAAAGTTACTGGAATTTGTTTTTATGAACACTGAACATTACACTTGTAGTTTGTGCTTTTTAATGGCTCCTTTCAGAAGTAATATGTTTCTATTATGGAAGAGAAAGAACTAAAACCAAGACATGCTCTGGATCATTTATAACCTAGTTGTAAATCCTACACATCTTTTTGTTTCTATAATCAAAGAATATACCCATCTCATTCTACTGTTCTACGTTTTTCAGGTTCATCCTTCATCTGTATTTAGAAATGAAACAGATGTGGTTTTCAAAGTAAGAGTATTATGGGTATTGATTGGACATTTCTATTATTTCCTTCTGATTCTGTTCTTTTCAGGCTTTATCACTCTAAATAATTTGTTATGACCAATCCTTTGTTTTTCTATGTATCTTCTTTTTCTTTGGTATAATTTCCCTTGATTTACAATAATTTGTATTATAACTAATTTTTATTATTTATTTGGTTTATTTAAGAGTTGCCTGTATGTACTAACTTTGTCTTTTCCTCTCCTGTCCTTGTGTGTATGATACTGTAAAACGAAGTATCATGGGATTGTATCACTCAAAATAGAGGATGACACCTCCTCAGCTGAAACCAACAAGAAGGCACAACCACAAATAAATGTCATCTCCTCTAGGAAGACAGAAATCCCACAGGCTGATAAGGCAGAACATGCATCTGAACCAAGATTGAGACATAAGGTATGAAACCTTTTTTTCCATGGGCTTTTTCACCATCTGTTTTCAGTTGTGCTGTTTTCCAAAATGATTTAACACCTAGAAGAGCTTTCATGGCATAAAATTTTAATGTAAGACCTAATTAATCTGTTTCATTTCACTTGCTTCGTGTAATTATTTTCCTTCAAATGTTCAAACGACATTTTCTCTTTCCAGGACTTTTACTCTTTTCAAAAGGCCTGTACACCAGATTTAAAGGGTCTCTTGCATTATGAAGAAAGCACTCAAAAGTTGTTTCAGTGTGATGGGATAACATGGAAATTCTGGAATTCCCAAAGCAAGGTAAAAATGTAGCCATGTATATGTATCTAAGTCAGAGCATGGAATCTATGATGGGCAATATTTTAAAACAAAGGACCTTTCTGTAACCATTATTTACTTGAACAGGGAATAAGTGTTATCCAGAGTCTGCTTCAGCAGAAACAAAAGTTTCCCAGAAATATGATGAGGACTTGACTGCTGGGGCTGCCTTTCTGTCATCCACATTTGCTCCCGGACAAACCACATAAGCACTAGTGTCTTGGTGTTTGTGACAATGTGTGCGTAACGCGGTCAGTGAATGAAGTCGGTGAGAGAATGGGTGGAAGTTAGAAAAATAAGCTCACTTAGGTGTTCTGTAAACATACATTCCCTCCACCACTTAAGGTATCACGCTGAATTTTGTTGGACTGCATTCCTTGCACAGACTGCAAGGGACAGAAAATCGTGTTCAAACGAATATAAAATCTTCAGAGGATTTTTGGAATTGAAGCCTACAGTCACCATTAAAGCTACTAATTATAAATTGTAGGCTCCCCTGTCAGGCATTATTTATTTAAATCTTTTAAGCAATGTTGTAGCTTTATTGATACACACCAAAGTTCACGCACAGTTTGATTCTGGGCACTAGTGCACAGACTATCTGTGCACAGACAGAAGACTGTTTTGCCTTTTCCTGTTTTATTTTAGGAGGTATCCATGAAGAAATGTCCCTCTGGATGGAGCTATCATGAGAGCAGCTGCTACTTCCTGGTAGTGAATCACAAGGTCACCTGGAACACTGCTGCTCGGGCTTGCAGAGAACAGTAAGAGACCTCCATGCATTTACTGTGCATTGCTGTTGCCCTGAGCTGAATGCTGCTCTTGAGGCCAAGTTTATTTGGATAAGCCCAGCTTTGGCTGCTCTGCACAGCTCCCCCCCAAAACTGAACAAGCCCTGGGATTCAGACCCCGTGGATGATAGACATACTAGTCTTATAAAGTTTCATGTGGTGATGCTATCTTAATCATAGCATAAATTCCCAAAAATGTCCATCAGCAAGGTAAGGATACTTTCCTAATGGGGGAGTTAGTTTGGGAGAAGAGGAGTACAGCAAAGACTCAGAATTTCATCCTCTCTTACACACCTCTTCCTTGGCTCCACCTCCACTTGATATAGCAATGGTAAAATGTTGCCACCTCCTGTGTGCCTCACTGTATTATTCTGAAGATGTAGTTTTGAAGATTCTCTAACTACTTGAAAACTTTAACATTCAATTTCACAGTACATTGCTGATTTTTTATATAATAATAACAACAACAACAACAACATAATAATAGTTATCTCAAAATAGGGACAAAAAACCTGCTAGTCTTGCTTTTCAGACACTTGCTTTGGGATTTTGGTTTTAGGTGTATTAGGATAGCACAGGAAGAAATGCTAGCTGTGGTAACATGAAGCTTGCCCTAGGATAGGCCTGCTCTGTACCTTGTCCTGAATTGTGATCACCAGGTTGAAAATCAATCTGAAAAATAGGAGGGGCTTGAACAGATCTCTCCATTACTCCATGAAAGGAAAATTAAAACAGGGAGGAGTTGGAAAAGATAGAAACAGAATATGTTCCACAAGTAGTGAAAGGACATGTTGGAAATGTGAACCATGGCCAAGTATGCACAACAAACATTGATTCATTCCACTCAGTTATGCCAGATAATATTGTCTTGGTAACATGCAAAAGAAAAGTCTTGATTCTAATACCTCCCAGCTCATGGAAGCTATCCTTTACTAAAATGTAAATGTTATTTGCTCTTGTGAGCTCACCCCAAATTTTAAATTATTATTTGGTTTACTTAAAATTTCAGTTCCTGAAATTATTTGTTATTACCTGTTTTTTCTATGCTACTTATTAGCAAACAAACTATAAATTGTGAATATTTTTATATATTTTTTTTCTGAAGGCTTCAACATTCAATTGAACCCTCGGGACCATATGTCACTTTGCTGGGAGGTGTCTCCTATCTCCTAAAAGAGTATGCTCTTGGTGACCCATATTTTTTGAAGGTGGTAACTTCTTGATGAAGGCTATAGTGTGCAATGTAGATACTAAATAAAATAAGAATAAATAAAAGTAAAGAACAGTAATTAAATGACAATGTAAAAAAAAACTACACAAAAATCAAGGCATACCACTGAATCCACAAGGAAATGAATCCTAGGGTGGCGATAATTCAATTAATGTCATACTAGCATAGACTAAGGAAGACTTATCCCAGTAAAAGGAGCACTCCTGGCCTCCATCTGGAACTGATTTACAAAAGCACAACTCCAGGAACATGCTGAAATGCGGTACAAGAACATAACTTATTAAATTTTTATTTTGTGCTTTTCCCCAGCTCCTCCAGCAATCAATACCACCACTAATTGCAGTGTTTCAGTTATTAATACTGATTCTATTGACATTTAAATGTTTCCAACAGGGAAATAAACCTAGCATGGAGGCCAGTCCTCAATTTTTAAGAGATCAAACCTTAGATATTAAATGAAAATATTAGAATCGGCTTTCAGTAAATCAGCCAACTTTCCTGAAAAAAAGAATAATTTTTTTATTACTGAAAAATGGCATAATTTTAAGCTCTGATTCATTTGTCTTGCCAGAGTCTTTCCATTCTACAGAACAGGGAACAGAGCATAAGCATTGTTAAAGTTGATTCACTAACAGTCTCCAAGTAACAAACTTCCTACCCTTTTTGAGAGAACTTTGATATCTTGAGATGACAAAATTTGGAGCAGGCTATACAAAAAGGTATACAAAAGTGGGCAGGCATGAAAGTGTATGGAGAAGGGCCACAAAGATGATCAAAGGACCATAAAGCCTGCCATGTGAAGAAAGAAGGCTTATGGGAGCCCTTACCACCACGTTCTAGTACTTAAAGAGTGGAGACTCCCTTTTTACAAGGAGTCACATAGAAAAAGATGAACAGCTATGGGGACAAATTACTCTTGGGAAGATTCCAGTATGACACAAGGAAAATTTTTTCATAATGAGATCAGCCATTAGAAGAATCTCCCCAGGGATGTGGTGGATTCCCCAGCATCAGACACTTTTAAGGTTCAGCTGGACAGGGTGCTGGCCCATCTGGTCTGGACTGTGCTTTTGCCAAGGAAGGTTGGATCAGATGATCCCTGAAGTTCCTTCCAACCTGATATTCTATGATTTTATTCCATCAAAGAAATGCTATCAATTTATTGTGGAAGCAGTTGTTGTCTGGACATAACTAGATATGCATGGGCTAATACAGACCTGTTTGAGTTTCTATTGACATACATTGCATCCATCTGTTGCAGGTGGTATACAACCCTTTACTTTAGTTTCCATGTGTAGGGGTAGAAGCAGACACAAATATGTGCCTGTGCTGATGGCAGTTTCTTTATATCAGTGTCATACTGGGGGTGAGTGGGCCAGGAAATCTCAGTTAATTGCAGTGAAAATCTTGCACTATTTCTAACCCTTCTCCAGAACATTGGAGAGAAAGGTGGTTTAAGAACTCATTTCTCTAGCTTTGTTTGTATGCATGAAGAGGCTCTTGGCAATGTGAAGAGAAGCATCTGGGGGATATTACGGCTGAGTGATCCCACAGCAGCCTGATTTAGAAGCAATTTTGATGATTTATGCCACAGCTCTTGTTTATCCAATAGGAATATGTCCTCCCCAAGGGTCAGTACAGCAGGGCTCACTCGCATGTGAGATGGCTTCACTTCTGCCACTGAAAGGATGGGAGCACTGGACAGACAGAACCCACAGTTTTGTCTTTTGCCTTATTAGTCACATTATACTTTTATCTTTTTTGAAGTTGAACATGTAATTAAAGCTCAAATATGATTAGATTTCAGGTCCTTTACTGCTAGCTTAGGCATGACATGTTATTTTGTTTGGTGGTACTATATTAGGTCGGTGTGGCCTCAGTCCTTGGGAATCACAGGCAGAACCACATCTAAAGAAATAGATTAGATCCTTCATGATGTCTTTGCATTAGTTCCCTAGTGCAAAGCAGAACAGCAGCCCTCTCCTAATACTGGTTCTCTGAGAGACTGGTTTAACTCATATTATTGTGTGTGACTACAGCACAGGGATCTGGGCACCTGAAGTTATTTTAAAGGCCTCATGTGTGCTGTCTGACTTTCAATTGCCAGTCTGGAAGTGCAGTGCTCCTGTAAGGTCTGCATCATGTCTGCCACTCTCATCTGAATGTTCTGAATACCAGGAGGTGTTGTAAGCAACACTAGACACCTATTTCAAGGCATCACGATAATTCCCTGGGTGACCAAACAAAAGTCTGAGATAAGCACAGCCTTTCAGTCACCCCCCACCCCCTTCAACATCAGTATAGGACACGGATTTACTACAGCAGCTCAAATAAATGTTCTGTCCTGTGGAGACCTTCATAGCTAGTCAAATGTGCTTTTGCTGATGTTAAATTTACCAAAATGGCACAAGACTCTTAAATGCACTGGGTAACTTAATGGAAAATCAGTAAAGTCTTTGTGCTAAAGTGTTTTCCATATAATACTCCAAGGTCAGTAGTTACCCAAAATGTTTCCTTAATTTGTGCAATTGCTCTAAGAGAAAGGATGCTCCTGACTCAATAAAAAAAAATTCTAAAGCATGCAGGAACAATTTCAAACGGATGTTTTGGCACAGAAAAAAGTGAGGTGTGTGGATTTGTTGTGGCTGCATTTGGTTCGTTTTTGTTTGTTTTTGTTTGGGTTTTTTTCCCCCTAATAGGGCATTATAACCCCTTATCTTGAATAATTTACATTAGGAAGTGTTAGATGTACACAACTGCATAAATAACATTATCTTGTAATTTCCAGTGTCTGACGCCATGCCTTGAGGTTCAGGGCGTAATATCGGAAGTGATATGTTTTTCCAGGATGGTTCTCATTTCCCTACAATACATAACCCCCCTAACTAGGTGTAACAATTAGAACAGTTGTTCTCTCTTCAGGAATGTGTTTCTCAAGCTGTATTTAGAAAGCACTCCTACAGAGATAAGATTACGTTATAATTATTGCAGTGCTTTCCTTTCAAAGTGCTGAAGTCTCTCCCTGGCACATGGATTGAAGTAAAAGTCTGAAGCTGTTATTGCTCAGACCACCCCTGTATGTTATAAATGATAGAGCAGTTGCTGACACACATTGATGCTTTTTGGTTTCACATTTTCTAAGACAATCAAAACAACAGGAGTAAGACGTGCTTACCTTAAGTAAATTACTTAGTTCCTGGGTTTTCAGAATCCTTAAACAGAAGCCAGGTAAAATTCTCTATTTTTGTTCTTGCTCACCTGGTAGTGATACCACAGAGACTGCTGCCCAAACCTCTTCTGAGGCTCAGGTTTGGTCAGTGCAACGACAGTGACTGTGAAGGGGAATGGAATCCTGCTGCTGAAGCAGTCAGCCTGGGAGGACACCCTGAATTAACTATGCCTGCTTTCCTGGACTCTGTCTGCAGAAGAAGATGGAGCACAAAACTTTTCAACAGCATTTGTCAGTGTAACAGCTTTGTTCCTAGCTCACTGGAGATTTTGTGCCTGGTGGGTGAGTCCAGAAGGGTGGCAGCCCGTCACCCTTGGGACATAGAGGCACATCTCCCCATGATGAGAGGCACAGCTAAAGCCCTGCTGACACCTTCACTGGGTGCAGCTTTGGGAGCCTCTGCCACAGTGGGTGCACAAACTCCAACCCCTAGCAGACACTTGTGAGGCTGTTCCACCACACCTCAGGGCACGGAGAGTGTACACAGGTGTCAGCGAGATCCTTTACATGAGGCCTGGGAGCTCAGAGGGCCCTGATGGGCTCCACATCACTGTGCAGTGCCCTGGGGCAGCTCTGATGGCACAGACGAGGGGTACACCCAGCTGTGTTGCATGCCCTATCAGATCCACCATGCAGCCACCCCTGGCTGCTCTGGCTGGTTTGCAAGGATAATGGAGGAGGCCTTTGCAGCTGGAGCATACCCCCTCAGCAGCACAATTAATTTATTTCATATCCTGACCCTGTGGGGCCAGATTAAGGAATGGTCCAGATTTTGTGCAGGGGGAACTGTGCAGAATATTGTGGACTACTACTTTGAACTTCTCCTCATGTAATTTTTTCTTGCTTCTAAGTGGCATCCCATGGAATCCACGGGATCAGTACTCTTAGAAGGCACACAGGGCAGTAACAGGAATGGAGCTCCACACATGGATATCTAACTGGGCAGCAGACTTAATGGTGGGCTTTCATGTCAACATCTGTTTATGGTCTCCATAGTGAGTTCAAGTCTGCCATGCCATTCTTGAGGCCTGGTTGTTGCCCCAGCTCTTAAAGAAGACGGACTTTATCCCATCCAGAGAAACAGTGATCTTCTGTCTCTGTTATCTGGAAAAAGTAATGAAATGAGCAAAATCCTCACAAAACCATTCACTTATTCTGCTGTTAGAAAAGTTCTTTTGCTCTCTTAAAACATGTTTTTATAAGAAGTTTTGTTTGTTTTGGCCCTATCAACCGTCACCCAGGATATTCCAGGAGGCTGAAGGGGTTGGTATCACTTTTAGTGAGAAACATGGGACAAGAGAAATGTCAGCACCAGAGGCTCAGCATCAGAGGGATCGCAGCACCAGGTGTGACATGTAAAAAGGTGATATGATATCAACACAGACACAAAAATAGATAAATAAGAAGGTGGAGCCACTGACGACTGACAGCTCCTGGCAAATGTGAAGAATGCCATTTGTCTCTTTAATGACTAAAGGTTCAACCTGATCTCTAAATGGTTAAGAGCAGCCTGCTGGTGCTTGTATGTTTGGTACTGGTTGGAGGAATTGCCAGTGGCAAGGCCACTCAGTGGCTAGGGTTTGCAAATCCTCTTTTGGAACTGGCATGCTAAATATACAAACACAGAGCAGAATTTACGCTTTTTTCTGAATCGACATAATTCAGAAATAGTCTACTTAATACATACCACAACTTCTTTCCAGTCTGAACTAAATATGTAATTGCAGACAACCCTCTGAAGAATTTGTGAAGTTTGTGAAGAATGCACTGCTTTTCAGATCCTTTCCAGATGGCAAATTTCTTGCGATGAGAAACTGGGGAAACCCACAGTGTATCTGCATTTACTGAATGCAGGTTCACAGGCAGATGGAGAACCAGAATGTCTCAACTGAAAGCCAAAACTGAAAAGGATGAAAACACAAAAAAGAGAAAGGGGGTGGGATAGAGGGGGAGGAAAAAATGAAAGGGAATTATGAAATAGCCCAAATGTTGATTTTAGAGGACGCACGTGTAATTGTGACAGGGGAGATTTAGATTAGATATTATAAGAAGGTTCTTCACCCAGAGGGTGTTTGGGCACTGGAACAGCTCCCCAGGGAAGTGGTCACAGCGTCAGCCAGACAGAGTTCAAGGACTGTTTGGACAATGCACTCAGGCAAACGCTGTGACCCTTGGGGCTGCCCTGAGCAGGGCCAAGAGTTAGATTTCAATGATCCTTGTGGGTCCTTTCCAACTCAGGACATTTCTATGATTTTCTGATTACTTATGATTTCTCCTCAGAACTGCATTACCACTTAAATGTGCTATTCAAAGCTTCAGTCTTGTCAAAACATGATTTTAAAACAGTATCTCCTGCTCTGCTACCAAATAGGTGAAGCTGTATCTTTCAGTGGCTTGGATTGCAGTGTAGGAAGTTTTTTACTTTATGGAAAATACGATATCAATAATTGTGCCAACAGTTTAAAACAGGGTTTGTCAGTACGAGGCATGTATTTCCTGCATACATTTCCTTCAGCTGCCCAGCTGATTTAATTTTTCTGTTAGAAAAATCAGTCTAGGACTTTGGTTCCTCTCCGAGTAATCCACAATTTTAAGATTTCATCTTCATGTAATTATTTCTTCATGCCAGTAAGTTGTGGCTTTCCTGTGACTTGTTATGTATATGCTTTATACTAGAATCAACGCCCATTGTTGATAAGTTGACAGGAGCTGTCTGTCACTCTGTGGAATGCTAATTACTCTGTCCTTTCTTGTTGAGCCTAGATACCTGGGGAGTCTAACAAGTGTGACTAATGAACAACACATGCAGTGGCTGTGGGACTTCAGCGGGAGGATGCCCTTTTGGATAGGCAAGTATATTGGATGCCAGTTCCCTCTGCAGATAGCAGTTCTGTGCACCTTGAAAAGCCCCATTTTCAAACACTGTATTTTCCTCAAATTGCTGCTGCTGTTATTATTTCAGAGCAAGGCATAAACCAAAATCTGTAATTTACCTGGCTACTTTTTTAATTCTTTACCGAAAAGATGAGTTTATCATGATGTGTATTGCTGGTCTAGTTGTTTTGAAACCTTTTTTTTGTTGTTTTGAAACCTTTCCTACACAAGCTGATGAAAGTAGTTCGGGTGCAGCTCTGACACTTTCGATTCTCTCATCTTTCTTTTGACTGTTACTTTATTTATTACTAATTCAGCTTTTTCTTTTATTTTAATTATTTATGTTACTGCTAGTTTAATGATGTCATCTTGTGTTAGAAATCTTATGAATTAAGTAGATGATAAGCTAAAGAACTATCAGAATCTGAAACTGAATCTGAAACTATCGTTTCAGATTTAGCTATTTCTTATTAGGCACTTTACCTTTAATGAGAAATAGAAAGAATTTGGACAGTTTTTCTTAGTACCTCTTTCTGTGAATGACTGCCTTAGCTCATATACTAGTGCTACGGCTTTCTTCTAACCCTTTCTGTTTCTGCAATTGTCCTCAGTTTGCTTCTTTTTCTTTTATTCTGAACTGAAATTATCTTCTCTTAGTAATTTTCTGAGGTGGATTTATTAGCTATACTAAATTAACTTAAAAAAATACAGTTAGTTTTGGATCATGTTTAATGGTATCATAGTTTTGTTAACCTGAAAGAAATAAACTTCACTGACAAACATAAAGACTACAAGAGTGTTATATGAATTTTCTTACCTTGGTCTCTTCTAAGATGACAGATCAGTTCTGAAATCATGCACACATATTGGTCTTAGTAACTCAGAGGCTACGGGAAAGAGATATGTTTTATGTTGTACTAATTAACACAAACCAATTTTACAACTGTTAATTTAAACAGTGTAAACCAGGTCCAGAAAGATCTCCAGAATTTTATATACAGAAGAAATCTGAAGGCATCCGATGCTGCCCAGACCACAGTCTAATATCCTTCTTGCTATTTCAAGTATCAAAAGAGAAACCTATGAGGTGATAGACATGTAATAGATGTAAGGAGAAAAAAACATTTTAGACATGCACTACTTCAGAAAAGTGTATTTTCCTTTATTCATATGGCACTAACAGTGATTCAAGTGGCCTAATTAAATACTAAATTTTGTTTCGCTTGTGTTCTATCAGATTTTTTTTTCTCTTAGCATGAAGTTGTATGCATTTTTTAATGAAGAACAACATACAGAACAACATGACTCTCTTAGGATCTGGCTTGAGTGACAACAAACATCACTTATTTGGTCTTATTGATTTGAATGACAGGTTTGAATGACCAAGGCAATCCTGGACATTGGGAGTGGAATGGAGGAGAACCTGTAACGTACATAAACTGGAGAAGAGGCTCCTACCACTTTCCAATGAGAGGAAGAAGTTGTGTGTTTGTGCAGAAGCAAGGAAAATGGCAAGCAACTGACTGCAAGAAGGTCAAACCAAACAGCTATATTTGTTCAAGAAAGTTATAACAGATGGAGGATGCCTCTGAAAGCACATGGACATTCATGCTATTTCAGTATGTTATCTGCAGTTAGAAAACCACCCTAATTATCAGCAAGGCTTATTTTATATGCTGCCAGAGGTGCAGATGCGCTGGCCTCTAACCAAGGTACAGACATAGGTTGCAAAAATTAAGTCCAGGTTAAGGTTTTGAAATGTCCCCAAAGACTTTGATCTGTCACTTACTCATATACATTGTTATACCAAAGAGCTGGGTCTCAAAGTTTTCACCACCTTTTTGTGTAAATGTACTTTTCTTGTAAAGAAAGTACCATGTCAGTTGATTTGCTTTGCTCTTAAGGAAAGGTTATGTACTGCAGTTTTACTCTGCAGTCACAAGAAGAGGAAGACTGCTGGGGTTTGAAATGAGGGCAGACTGTTGGCTAAAAACAGATCTCTTGGGTGATGAGGGGAGTGACATCATGTAAGTACTGGGGTTTCTTTGGTGGATGCCCTAGTACAATGTCTTACAAAATAAAAATGGCTGGACTTTGGCTGGTGACAGAGTACTAACAGGAGCAAAGCCTTGTATTTCTCCTACCTCCCAAGGCCAGCTCCAGAATCTAATGGATCTGCCCACACAGAGCTGCATCTGTTTCACATTCCTAAGCAAAATTTTTGTTGGTTTTTTTTTTTTTTTTTTTGGAATTGCAGGATGGTACTGTCATTTTTAGTGTAATTAAATAATGGGACATCTCTAAATCTAATGTTATAGCAAATGATGATTTATTTTAAAAACATGGTAACTTAATCCTAGAATATTATCTTGGGATATTCCCTGATACATGAACATCAATAGGATTTATATGTGTGTATAAACCAGTGTGATCATCAGACATATTTTGTAGGAAAGCAGCTATGGCTTTTGAAAAGTATTAATCTAAGTCCTTATTAGGGATTTGAGGTTTTAAAAAATAATATTTAAAAATCCAGATTTATTTCTGATAAAGGCTTAAACCCCAGCAATTAACAGGAAAAAACCAGCTGGCCAGAACTTATTATTTTAGATATATATATAGTTGAAGTGTAACCATTTTGTAACATTTCTGTAAATTCATATTTCTCCTTTTAAAAGCTTGCTTTTGGACCTATTTACTGCCAGCCTTAAAATTATTAAAAAAAAAAGAAACAAGGATCCAGGCATAGGCTTCCTAAAAAAAAAAAAAAATTATAGCTCCTCTCAAGAGGAGCCAGTATGTGTGACAGTTGGTTTGGTAGTGAGTAGAGTGAATTTGCCCTGTACCTATGAACTCCCATCCTTCCCATCTGCCTGCCTGCTGCCAGCAGTTGATCCTCCCCTTGCTCATCTATTCAGTCAGCCTCTGGATCAGTTTTGCACCAGAGCTGCAAAACCTCCTTCCTCCTCCTCCTTCCTCATAGCAATATCTCAGTCCTGCAAGGAACAGACAGAGCAGGATCACCTCTCCTCTCTGGGCTGAAGGACACTATTTCAGGGGTTATATATTCCTCCTCCTTGCCTCTGGCATACTTGAGTTACTCATCCTTCCTCCCTGCCTGTGACAACTTATATCAAAATGCGAGTAGCTGAACAGTCTTTGTATATAGGATAGAACCTCCCTGAAAGGACTGTTGCCAATCGCGAGTGCACCACAAAATCAGAGAAAAAGGCACCCTCACCTTTATTGTTGCTATCAACAGATGCAGACAAAAATATTTCCAGGATTTCTCTCTTTTTATTTTAATGGTAATATTTATGGCAAACTTCTAGGCACTTTTGCTAGACATTAACTCTTCTGTTTAAGGAGTTTTCTAGGTCAACTTAGATAGGCTACTTGTCACCAAACGAAGTACTCCTGAGTACCTGGTTCTATACCTGATTTTATTTCTGATAGATTTCACTACAGAAAAAATTAGTGTCTAAAAAAGTACTCTTGATATCTCTTAGTGGTATATTCTGGAATTCCAGGGAAAACTGACAGACACATAAACTTTTATTTCTTTAGGGCCTTTTTAAAATAAAAGCTGTAGAATTTGTTGGTGCTAATTTGATGAAGCCTATTGAGATTATTCAAGTACCTCTCCCAATTATTTAACAAATGAATGAAATGATTGTTCTCAGAGTGGGGATATAATTATCAGAGTGGGGATTTTGACACAGGTGCTTGTTACTTGATCAGTAAGTAATAAATGACTCATGCCGTATGACACAACAGTGACCTCAGATTTGCTTTTGTGAGGATAGGGAAAATTTTCCCTTTTCTATACCTCATTTGAACTACTTTTAATTGATTGCAGAGTATGAAGATTTCACTACACAACAGACTGTTAGCTGTGCAAAATGCATGGTTTACTGGTTTAATTATATCTAACACAATACAACAATGAAACTAAAATTCTTATATTGCAGAGCAAGTATATTTCTGCCCTGAAAGGCTGCTGAATTTTTTTCCAATACAAGTAACTATTCCACACATTTACTAATAAAATTTAGTTTTTCTGTCCTTACTGGAGTTCAAAGAACAAAACATACTCAAATCAGGTAAAGCACAAATAATTTTTTTTCCTGTTGACATAGGAAATTATTGCTTCTAAGAAGTCTAGTTAATAAAGGATGGGCCTACAGTACTGAGGAGCTTTGGGGATTTTTCATCTTCAGTATTTTTTAATTAGAATCTGACTAAACTCCAGGAAAAATCAATATTTAGAGTCTCAGCAACACCAGGAGTATTTCAAAAGGCTGAAAGTAAGAAAAAGGAGCATGTAAATTCTGGATAAACAAAGGATTTATTTCACCAGAACTATCCATACACCCATATCCACGAGCAACAGAATTAAGATGCTCAGTGAAAAGAATACAGTAGTTATCTTATATTTCTACAGAGGGATGAGCTGTGAGAGCGCTGTGTGTGCTTGTCACTTTCAACTACCTCTACTCCTTGTCAAATATCTTTTAAATATGTCAATATTTCAAACAAATTTGACAGACAAGTAGTTAACTCAAACACAATGGTTATTAAAAACAATGGATAGGCAACAGGTCACAGGAGCACTTCTTTTGAACCAAAATATTCTAAAACATTTATGTTTTTATTAGCTTTATTCTATCAAGTATTTAGTCTGAAAAATATCAGAAAGGTTTTCCAGCTATTCTTTCAGCAATGGATACTTATTGAATGTCTTTAAGTCTTTATTCACTCAAATTATAAAAATAACTTTGAGAAAATTATGCATAACATTCAGTGAATGCTGTGATTCTACATTATTTACATCACAAGACTGGTGCTACTGTAATTCTTCTATTCAGAACACTATGTATATTGTTGTGTTTAACTCTGTAATGTGTGTTGGCAAAAAAAACCCAAAATATATGTCACTGAATAGGAATTTCTTTATTTCAAAATCTCACTTGTTTTGTAATGATAAAAACTATAGTGTTTAGCATAGCAGAAATGCACCTACAGTTAAAAAATAATACACCTGCTGTTTACACTATGCAGTTTCTGAATTCAGTTTTTTCTTCTGTTTGGGCCTATTCTCGAGTTAATATTATAAGGATATTTGTACCGTGAGTTAACCCCATTTAAAAGAGAAAATGCTATTTATTTTAAAAGAGATAATGCTGTTTATTTTGAGAAATAAATCTAAGAAAAGTTACAGGTCTGCAAGCAGATATACAAGCAGAATGAATTCAAGAAAGACTATCAGTCTATACAAATGAATTTTAATATGATTCTTGATTTAAAAAAGAATGTGAAAAATGTCATCCCTCAGAAACCTCAGCCATCTTAAGTGCAGTTTTCCTCTTACTACTCTTTCAGAAGCTATGCTGACTGTAATATGGATAACACTGCTACTCTACGCTATTTTAATACTGTTCTCTATACACTACAGTTAAATGAAAATAACAAAATAGGCTTTGGTTTTTTTGGGGTTTTTTCGGCATTGAGGGGTCCAGGAGAGCTGGTCAATATTCAGCAGTATTCCCAACCCAGGAACAATGTATCCCCATAACCAGAAATCAAAGCTGGCAGGACATCTGCAAGGATGACGAGGGAGCTTCTAGCAAATCTCAAATGGAAGAATAAAATTTATGGAATGTGGAAAAAGACAGAGGCCATATGGGAGGGCTTTAGGAATATCGTGGGTATCCTGGTGGTGGAAGACACAGAGAAGACAGAGTAGCTGAATTCCTTCTTTGCCTTATACTTTGCTGCTGAGGCTGTCCTTCAGGAATCTCAGACCTTGGAAGCAAGGGAGGAAAGCTGGAGAAAGGAAGACTTACCCGTGGCTGTTAAGGGTTCGCTTAGAGATCAGCTAGGCAGACTTAACACCCATAAATCCATGGGCCCTGATGGGATCCACCTACGGGTGCTGAGGGAGCTGGCAGGTCCTGTTGCTAAGCCCACTGTGCATCTTTGAAAAATCACAAGGAAGAGGAGAGGTGCCTGATGACTGCAGGAAAGCGAATGTCACTCCCATCTTCAAAAAGCACCACAAGGAGAACCCAGGAAACTACTGGCCAGTCAGTCTCACCTCCATCTGTGGAAAGGTGGTGGAACAGATCACTCTGGAGGTCATGACCAAGCGTGTAAAAGAAAAGAAGGCCATCAGGAGTACGCAGGATGTATTCACCACAGGAAGATCATGGTTGACTAATCTGATGGCCTCCTGTGATGGCATGGTATGCTGAGTTGATGAGGGGAGAGCAGTGGATGTTGTCTACCTTGACTTCAGCAAGGGTTTTGACACTGTCTCCCATAACATCCTTGCAGCTAAGCTCAGGAAGTGTGGGTTAGATGAACAGACCCTGAATTAGTTCAAGAACTGGCTGAAGGCAGAGCTCAGAGGGTCGTGATCAGTGGAGCAGAGTCCCACATGGAGACCTGCAGTCAGTAGTGTTCCCCACGGATGAATATTGGGTCCAATCTCATTCAACTTGTTTATCATGGCCTAGCGGAAGGGATCAAACTCACCCTCAGCAAGTTTGCTGAACTGGGCGAGTGGCTGATCCACCTGAAGGCTGTGCTGCCATTCCGTGGGACCTTGATCAGCTGCAGGGTTGGGCATCGAGAAACCTAATGAGGTTCAACAAGGGCAAGTGTCGGGTCCTGCACGTGGGGAGGAGCAGCCCCAAGTGCCAGCGCAGGCTGGGGCTGAGCTCCTGCAGAGCAGCTCTGTGGAGAAGGACCTGGGACTCTTGGTGAATCCCAAATTGTCCATGAGCCGTCAGGGCTCTTGTGGCCGGGAGGGCCAATGGTGTCCTGGGTGCATTGGGAAAAGTGTGGCCAGCAGGTTGAGGGAGGTGATCCTCCCCCTCTACCCGGCCCTAGTGAGGCACCTCTGGAGTGCTGTGTCCAGTTCTGGGCTCCTCAGCACAAGGGAGACAAGGAGCTGCTGGAGAGGGTCCAGTGGAGAGCCACAAGGATGATCAGGGGTCTGGAGCATCTCTCATGAGGAGAGACTGTGGGAGCTGGGCCTGTTTAGTCTGGAGAATAATGAGAGGGGATCTCACCAATACACAGAAATATCTCAAAGGTGGGTGTCAGGAGGATGGGGCCTGACTCTTCAGTGCTGCCCAATGGCAGGATGAGGAGTGACAACCATAAGCTAAAGCACAAAAAGTTCGACCTCAACATGAGGAAGAACTTCTTTACTTCTTGAGGGTGGCAGAGCACTGGAACAGGCTGCCTGGGGAGGTTGTGGAGTCTCCATCTCTGGAGACACTCAAAATCCATTTGGATGCACTCCTGTGTCACCTGCTCTAGGTGGCCCTGCTTTGAGAGGGGGTTTGCACTGGCTGATCTCCAGGGGTCCCTTTCAACCGCAATGATTCCATGATTCTGTGATTAAGAATCTGGTATCTGAAGTATTGCATATAAGCACAGTAAGCAAAAGAATATAATTTCATTCATCCGGAACAATTTTTTGATAAACCCATGTAGATTTTTATTTTAATAAAAGAAATCTTATCTTCATCTTCTTCATTGGATTATGTTACAAATATTTTGTTGATGGTGCCTTCAGTGAATAATCTCTCTCTCAAATTATTCATAGCAATCTAAGATGCATCTTCCTGAAGACTGAAATATGTCTTTGCCCAGACTCCTTCTTGCCTGTCTCTTGCCCAGTCTCTTTCTCCCTGTCCCACATCTTAGCAATGGGCAGAAATCCATCACATACCCCAGAGAACCATTCAGGTTGGGTTTGCAATTGGATACACCGTCAATTAGGCAGTACATATGTGGCAGTACCATCCACGAAATGCTTCAGGAAGTGGACACCTGTACAAAACCTAGCAGTCTGAATAGTTATAACAGAGAGAGAACCACCCATTGCATCCTGTGGATGTACCTACAGCCAAGAGAACATGGGCCAATACCTGTGAAAGGGTGCTCACCCGAGCCCCACGGAAGCCATAAACAAACATTTTAAAGTGTGAGCACCTTCATTTTGGCTGCCGTATGAAACTTCACGCTGTTCTTGGTTCTGCTGCCAGAACACAGAAAAGAAACAGAGAAATGTGGACAGGAAAATATAAATTAGTGAAGAAAGAAACAATGCAACAGAGAACTTAAAACATAGGCAAGTTCATGATATAGACTATCTAAGATTGGAGGTACAAAACTAAACAAACCTATTGTCTGTTCTTTCATCTCGTACCTTGTTAAAAAAGTCCTGGTTTCATAATTAAAATTTCCCATGAGGCCTGTATGTGATCTGTTTCCCTGAAACTCAGTAAAACAAAGACCACAGATGGCCTCCTTTGATAAGTATAATTATTGGAGAATAAACTGCATAGTGATAGTTCATTAGTTTGGAGGTCTTCATATGGGATCTGTAAAAGATATATCTGGATACAACTTTGTCTACATAGGATGTATTTTGAAAATTTTAAGATATTGAATTGGACTGTATATATAGAATCCACTTCAATGATTTTATCATCAATCATGGTATGATGAGACTATTTAGCTCAACAGAAGGCAAATAATTCAAGCACTGCCCAAGAATTATTTTTAGGCATCAACTGGCAGCACAGATAATTACTCAGTTTATGTCCATAATGACAGAATAAACTCCAGCTTTGAAACAAATGAATAATACCACTTTGCATTTGCATAGCACTTGTCATCTATAGAACCTGACAATTTTAAAAGGATGGGCAAACATTCACAGTGACTATTTCTAGTGAAAACAGAATGTCCTGAATAAATTGTTACTATGAAGGCAAATCAAAGCCTGCTTGAAAGACACTGCTGCATATAGCCACAAGATTTAACAACCAAAATACAGTGAAAACATGCTCTATGCTTACATGAAAGGGTAATCAGGCAGGAAAACAAGTTTTTAGAAAAGAAACAGCATTGTTTTCTTTGTGGAAATCTGAGAATAGGTCTATTCGGAACATAATGATTATGCGTCCAGTCCAATCCCTGTAGTCAATTATTAGTTCTATGCAGTGGATGTCACCACAAAGAGATGTGAAAATGCTTACTATTTTTAACTTTAGAATGACTCTCTGAGCTTGCTGAGCTGGGATGCCTTCCTGTAATTCAGGCAGGCTCTTGCCTAAGTTGAGAGGCTGAGGAGAGACCTGCTACCTCTGCACAGTTAGATGGGCAGCTGACTTCAAAACACATTAGGGCAGTATTTATATACTGAACAAACCATGCTCAGATGTACCAGGTCCCATATCTTACCAACTTTGCCTCTTAGAAAACAGCCATAGTGTACTACTGTATGCATGAAGGAACAGTGTTAGACTGGCTTGGCAGAACCAGAGCTGGCATGCTGCTTTTGGGTCTCAGCAGATCTTAGGCAAAACCATCCAAAAACACCCAGGAACTAGAACTGGCTTGACCCAGACGCGAAGAGAGCTCTTTTATCAGCCTTTGGGTTGTACAGTACCTTGCAGAGTGACTCGCAGACACTGCTTTGCTTCAGTCTTTTTCCTATCCTTCTGTAAATAATAATTTGTGCATTTACATCTGAAGCCCTCAAAGGCCTTTTCTCTTGCTATATGTTACAGCACAGAATAGTATGTACCAGGAATGGATTCTGATCTTGAATAGGTTTTTTCATTGCCACTGCACTGCAATGCAACATTAGCAGCAAAACATCTATTACATATACGTCAATACTAAGATTTATATACAGTCCTTGTTAACATTTACACTGCAGCAATAACCCAAGCCAGTTTAGTTTAGATAGTCTGGGCATCACAATCATTCCAGTTCTGCCATTTACTTAATTTTATTTATGCATTATCAGAAACATAGATGACCTGCAAATATATATTCAAACAGCCAAATCTCATCTTTGAAAGGCATTGGCGAATGTGTCAGATCCTCTGCATCAATATAATACAATATAATACATAGGTCTGAGTATGAGCCCAGTCTTGGGGCTCTTCAGCAATCAACACAAAGAGGAAAAAAAGAAGGAAAACTCAAAATTTAATGTCTTTGTCATTGCTGAATTGTTTTCAGTGACTGTCACCAGTACACATCAGATACAAGGAATTTTAGTTACAAAAGTCAACTGCTTCAGTTCAAATTGTTGGCTAACACAGATGTGATGTGAGGATTCAAACTGCAGTTCTAGGCAGTAAATTAATTCCCTGGAAATTAAAGTCAAATAACTTCATACATCTAGTACACATTAGTAATTTTTCAAGAATAATACAAACTTTAGAGTCTACTAATAGACTTTGGTAGAAACAGAAGTGTGTAGAGATTAGAGTATCTAAATGGCAAATTATCTGAAGCAGAATTTCTTTTTAGTATTTTAGTATCAGCATCACTGTTTCCATTTATCAAAAATAACCTTTCCTTCTCTCAAAACTCTTCTCTATACACTATCCTAGCAGACTTTATTTTCTTATGTGCTGCATAACATGGTAATTTTGCAAAAGATGACTCTATTTTAAGGTCTAGTAGTCTTTATGTATTTCTGTTGAGACATTGATAACTAGAATAATAAAATATATCTTCTCTAACATGTTTTATTTAAATGTTCATTTTGTTTACCAACTTTACAGGATGCCTGGAGTGATTTTGGTGCCTGAACAGAATGTGGCACTGTTAGTTAATATTTGAGAACACTGAAAGCAGTTTCTTCACCCTGAGACCTTTTGCTCTGTGCTAGTGACATGCCTGCACTCCAGCAGCTGCAAACCTTCTGTGAGGAAGATGAAGCAAGGGCTAGTGCTCCCTGACAGATTCCCCCCATTGTCTGAGCATCAGTCTGTCAGTGGTGCAGACTTGAGTCATACCCCAAATCTGAAAGACCAAAGTCAGACTTTAGACTTGACTTTTGAAAACACGGTCTCCAGATCTATCTTACTGTTTTAGCAAACTTTAATCAGCTTGCCTTTTCCTATTGTAATGAAATAACACTCCCTGTTTTGACAGTCTTTGGCTCTATGGAATGGAAAGTCAAAATAAACAATGAAGACCACATTGAACATTCTAATACACAACCTCAAATGTTTCCTTAATTCCTTGGCCTAAACTAGACACCTTATCCAAACACTTCCTCCTGTTGAATCCTTCTGTCCTCCACAACATCCTGGGTTACTAGATTTTAGATAGGAGCTTCTAATACACATAACTCAGATTGAAAGCAGAGTTTCATTAGCACAAACTCCCCTATCATAATTGTAATCTATAGTAAATGAATGCAATTAGCCACACCAGGGTCTCCCCTAAGCCCTCCTCTCCTCTGCCATAATCTGACACTAGGCTCTAATATAAAGCTAGCATACTACATTCACTGCAATAGCAGCAGGTCTACAAGGTTGCACTTCTCAGGATCATGTCGCTGCTTCTCCTTCAGATGTTACTGCTCTCATGTCTTGGAGGCACAGAGCCACAGAGAAATTCACACCAAAGGAAAAACAGAAGGCCATTTCAGCACTTTTTCTACATGGACAAAAATCTGTTTGAAAGTCAGAGTTCTCCTGATCTGGTAAGCGAGAATCCAGTAGATGTTGATGACACCCTGGGAGTACCAAGCTTTTTTGTATCAATTCCACAGACTGCATCTGGAAGTGAGAAGAAAGAGGAGAAAAAAATGTCCAGATTTATTCTTCCCAATGCAGAACTCCATGCAGACCAAGACCTGAGAAACTGGGCAACACCCAGAGAGAGGTCTCCTGTGGAAAACTTCTCACCACCCCATTATTCCAGCAAGACAGAGTCTGAATTTCCCTACAGAAAAGATGCCAAGAAATTTTGGGACCACTTCATTTTAAAGAAAAATTCAGCAACTGAAGAGGTTGTCCTGCCAATCAAGACCAATGAAATGCACCAAGAAAACTGCAGAACCCTGCCTTTTGCCCAGGTAAGAACAGGTATCCAAGATCAACAAACAAGTCTTTTCCCCTGTCTCTTGTAATCACTAGCTAAAGGGACATGGCCTATTTCAGTGGCTATGAGACAGGGCTTCAGAACACTTGCTCATGATAAGTGGCTGAAAGATATCGATGAAAAAGCTTTAGTCTGATTAGGCAAACTGCTAAATTCCAGCGCTGGAAAGCTACACCCTCAATTTTCATAGAGTTATTTATTATTTTTATGCACAGATATTCTGAAATAGCCTAAGCAAGCAAGAAAGTGATGAGTAATTATCCACTCAATGAATACATATATCAACTGTTTGTAAATCTGAATTATGATCTCTCTTGACAGACAGATACACAGATATAGGTATGTGTGTGCCTATACAGAGTTTCAGGACAAGTATTCACAGGAGAAGTTGGTTGTTTTCTTACAGCTAAGCAAGGATTCTTTTCTCCTGTATTAATTAGAAAACTGATGCTTATGTCTAATTCTGTGCTAAGAATTTCAGAGGTTTGATAAATTGCATGCATAGATGAAGCCATTCTGTCATATTGTAACATTAAGACAAGCAAACAGTATAGGTAGAAGTGTTCTATTCCTTGTAAGTCACCATCTATTCCCAGTGTTTCTGTAATCACAATCTGTCAAGGACAATGCCTTTTCATATCCAGAACTAAATGTATTTTGCACAGACATATATACCTACAGATGTGGCCTGCGTACTGTTTGTTCTGAGAAGAAAAAGGTGTAGTGATTTTTTTTTTCCCATTCATGCCTTCTAGCGAAGTCCATGGGCCATTTTTGTATCAGAAACCTTAAACTGCTTTCTATTTCAGGGTGTTACTCACAACAGCTGTGAGAAGGTGACAGTACAGAATAATCTGTGCTTTGGAAAATGTAGTTCCTTTCATGTTCCTGGTTCAGAAGATCATCTTTATACCTTTTGTTCTCATTGCTTGCCTAGCAAGTTCTCTATGAAGCGCCTGGAACTCAACTGCACTGATTCTGTTCCAGTGGTGAAAGAAATCATGATTGTAGAAGAGTGTAAATGTGAAACTCGGAAGATTAAAGACCCTGCGATTGGATCTCAACTGTCAGACTTGTATGCAAATGTTCATGAGCACAATTAACCTGTGCAAAGTACCTCTTAACTTGACCAGAAGAATTTTGCAATGAAAAAACCCAAACAAGTTTTCATTACTCTGGTACACAAAAATAAAAATGTAGACTTTCGATATGATCTCTGTTTCAACAATAACTTCATCTAAAATATAACAGATGTTTCCTTGCAGCTGTTAAGGAAAAGGAGATAAAATACTAGGCTTATGTGTAAAGGTCTTACTTTAACAAGGGAATACTTTAAAAATTTTTCCACCCTTCCTATCGTTGTTTCTAGGATGCTAGTAAATGAAGGCTGAAGAACTGACATGACACCTATCTCTGCATAAACCGAATGCTGACTTGTTTTCATTGCCTTTGCTTGTAGGGAGTGCCAATATAGATGTATCGGCAACAAAGATGAGATTTTATTCTGGACCCTGCAAATACAGGTCTGCTTTTACATCAAGATAATGGCTGGAGAGTGTAAAACATAAATGGACATGAAGTACATAGAAAGCTGTGACTAGTTAATGCCCTACTGATTGCTCCCAGTTGGAGTTCAGTTCTCATTGAAAACTAATATACCACACAATTTACACCAATAGATAATGGTTGCAAAGGATATTTTGCCATAGAAACCACATGCTCTCTTTTCCACATGCCTACACTCACTCTGTACCTTTATTTTCACTCAGTCTTCAATTATAAAAGACAAAAAAAAAAAAAAAGATATACTCCTACAGAAAACATCACAGATGAATGCTTTGTTGCAATTATTTAAATTCACTGCGGAAAGACAATGCACATTTTCCAGTCTGATGCATTTAATACTGTCAGTGAATCTAAGATAAAGTTTAAATAATGTTCTCAACTTAAACTAAAGCACAAAAGGCATTTGTGTGACATAAAATCTGAGAAGGACTTTATCATCATAGCAATACCTTAACAGCTTTACAGGAACAGCTGAGAGAACTCCGCTAGGAAGAGTTGGAGTCTTCTGCTAGGCAACACAGCACCAGCGGCGGTTAGCCAAACTGCGGGTTGTCCTGCTCTCTCCAGCTGCTTCTCCCTGGATTTCTCTTGCAGACATGGCACACCAGACAGATCAGCTTCCAGCAACTAGAGTTCAGCACATTTCTAAGCCAGTTTTTTCAGTCCTCTGGGAATCTGCTCTCAGACCTGGGCTGCTGTTGTTCAACTGCCACAGCTCTTTTTCAGGGTATTGGAAATGACTATTGACTTAGCTGGTCAAATTCAAGGGCTCCGTAAATGATTCTTTGTATTTGAACTGCAATGAGATTTGAAGTATCTTAATATTCTATCAGAAAATATGTGCAGCACGGCTTTGGAGTGCAAGGCCCATGTTGAATATTTACTAAAAACTGCATCTGAATGATGTTCTGATACTGAACCTGGAGCTGTTTTCTTCTGCAGGTCACTCACACTAAATGAACTGAAGATTAGTATATAGTTACCTTTCATTAGATACAAACCTGTTTTTAAATAATAAAAATTGCGTGCTAAAACTGAAGAAAGTATTCTCTCTATTCTTTTACATGAAGGACTGATGTGCAAACTATATAAGGCTGCTTATATGCTATGGCATGATATATGATGTAACTCCAAGTAACTAACTATCAAGGTCTTATAAACCCTATATTGTATGTGGAAATTGGTGTTCATTTTTAATCAAGTCTAAGGAAGAAAAGCACACAAAGCAATAAAATTCTCAATTTTTTTTTCTCTTTACTGATGACTTTTTTTTTAAAATCTGAAAAAGCCAAGTGCTCTGAGATGTTTCACTTAGAATGTTTGACCAATGTTTTAAAGCTGTCTGAATAAATAAGAATGTTCGTCCACATTTTCTTTTTTTGTTTTCTGAAGTGCAAGTATGTTTTTAGGTTTGATACTTACAGAGAACCACATGAAGGTAGCACCTACACATGCTCCCAGTAGGATCATGTCAGTTAAAAAGGAAAATCTTCCAGTCTTGTAATTTTGACAAAACTGACTGATATGCTACGCATTTATCATGAGGATGGCTGAACTGAAATGATATTGTGGACTGCAAAGTATTCAGCGTAATTTTTAAAGCTCCTTCTCTATGCTGAAGCATTGTTGCAGTCAAAGAAAGCTATTCATGTAAGGAGTTTGCAGGATGAGATTCTTAGTGTGAATTTGCACAGCTTAAAAATAGGTGAAAAGAGGTAATGACAGCTGTAGTAATTGCTAATTAGATTAGTGCTGTAGGTTTTTCGGATGCACGTTTAATTAACCCAGCAATGACTGGTTGCATGTAATTAGCACAGTATTCTGCAAAATCAATCAATGTGTTAATTGGATCAGATTTCTCAGCCTTTAAAAAATCCGTATTATGAATATGTTGTATCCAGAGGCTAACAGGATTTTGCTCTCTCAGCTTAATGATGACCCCTACAAACAGAATACTGTGGATCAGAAAGGTGAGGGGTGTGATCAGGATAATTATACGGATGCATTTAATAGTAACATTGCATCAACAAAACTTAGTTTTGTCAGCCCAGAGCTTGCATGCTTTCTGTAAGGAAAGCTCTGCCAGTGCAGCTATGCTTACAATGTAAGTGCTGTTAACGTGATCTCTTTTAGAGCACTCCTTGTACTTACAGAACACGACTAAGCTATAGTTGCAGAGCTCTCTGAAAATTCAGATCAATTCCAAGCAGAGTTTCTATGCTTCTGCCATTTTATTTGTCCTACTGTCTCTTTTTCAAGTGGGTCTGCTTTACAGAGAAAATAATTGAAGAAGAGTGCTGTTTTTTTTCCTACTGCCTTAGCAAAATAAATCTTCAGTCCAGACTATTCTTTTAAGTGTCGGTTTAATGCAACCAGCTTTAATGCCTGCAAACACATCAAACACCAGTGTTACATCAAACTCTTGTTGAATTCTGCAAAACCATATATTCCAGAGAAAAGTCTCTGAAGCTGCACTTCATGCTGTGCTTGGTACTTTGTTCACCATCCATGAAACACTCACGACTAACCCGATAACTCTCAGCAGACTAGTGTTTACTGGCAGGTGGTGAAATCTCTTGCAGCGCTTTCTCCTAAATGTATTCACTCACTCCTTGCTGCAAGAGCAAAACAAAACTCCTTACACCAACAGAAGCTCCCTGCCAATCTATACAGTAGCATAATCATGTTTGGGATCACAAAAACATAGAATATGCCGAGTTGGAAGGGACCCACAAGGACCATTGACTCCAGCTCTGGGCCATGCACAGCACCGCTGCCAAGAGTCACACCATTGTGAGAGCATTGTCCAAATGCTTCTTGAACTCTCTTAGTCTGGTGCTGGGATCACTTCCCTGGGGAGCTGTTCCAGTGCCCAACCACCCTCTGCGTGAAGAACCTTTTCCAAAAATCCAACCTAAACCTCCCCTCACACAGCTTCAGGCCATTTACGTGGGTCGTGTCACTGGTCGCCATGGAAAAGAGGGTCTGCCCCGCCCATTTCCTTCACAAAGGAAGTTGTCAACCAATATGAGGTCTCCCCTCCTTCTCCTCTTCTCCAGGCTGAACAGATCAAGTAACCTCAGCTGCTCCTCATAAGGGTTCCCCTCAAGGCCCCTCACCATCTTTGCTGCCCTCCTTTGGATGCTCTCTAACAACATCTTTCTCATATTAAGGTGATCAAAAATGTACACAATACTCAAGGTGAGGCTGCCCCAGAGCAGAGCAGAGCAGGATCATCACTCCCTTGCCCGGATGGCGATGCTGTGCCTGATGCCCCCCAGGACACGCTTGGCCCTCCTGGCTGCCAGAGCTCTGCTGACTCATATTAAACTTGACAGCAGCTGGGACCCCCAGGTCCCTTTCCATGGTGCTGCCTTCCAGCATCTCACTCCCCAGTCTGTCCATACATCCAGGATTGCCCCATCCCAGCTGCAGAATCCAGCACTTTCTTGTGTTGAACTTCATAGGGTTGGTGTTTGCCCAGCCTCCTGATTTGTCGAGGTCCCTCTGCCCTCGGAGAGTCAACAGCTCCTCCCAATTTTGTATCATCTGCAAACTTGTTCAGTGTCCCTTCCAGTCCTGCATCCAAGTAATTTATGAAGATGTTGAAGAGCACAGGGCCGAGGATGGGGCCCTGTGGAACCCCACCAGTGAGAGGCCCCCAGGCTGCTGTCACCCCACTCACTGTAACCCCTTCTGTCCGACCTGTGAGCCAGTTGCTCACCCATCATACGTTGTGTTTATCCAGCTGTGGGCATTTTGTCCAGAAGGATCCTGTGAGGGACACTATCAAAAGCTTTATTGAATCCAAAAAGATTACATCAACTGGCTCGCCTTGATCAGCTGGGTGTGTTACCTTGTCATAGAAGGAAATCAGGTTTGGTACAGCAGAATGTTCTCCTCATGAAGATATTCTGGCTGTAACCAATGACTGTCGTTCAGGTGTTTTTAATACCTCCCAGAATAATCTTCTCTATAACTTTACCAGGCACTGAGGTGAGACTGATAGGCTTGCAGTTTCTCGGGTCCTCTGTCTTGCCCTTCTTAAATACTGGACAATATTCTCCAGCTTCCAGTCAGCTGGGAGTGCTCTGGATTTCCAAGACTGCTCTAAAAGAATTGAGAGAGGTTTTACAATGACATCAGCCAGCTCTCTGAGGATTCCTGGATGAATCCCATCAGGCCCCATAGATTTGAAGGGATCCATGTGGAGCAGCAAATCCTGCACAATGCACCCAGAAGTATGTGCTGTGCCAGACGGTGCATTTTTAAGAGGTGTGCAGCTGGGGCTACTTGGGTCCTCCATCAGACAGTTTGCCAGCAGAAACAGGAAAACACTGGTAATGAATTATAAATATTTTGTATTTTCTGTTGTCCTGAACCTAACTCCTTGAATATCTGGCATATAACTGCCAACTTCAGCTCACCTGAAATCATTCCCTGACAGCTGTGCACACTTCCTCTGCTCAGGTGACGAAGAATGGGGATTCTAAACTGTAGCTGGTCCTATAGCAAGAATATCGATAAAAGGTTAACTGTCCTCATTGGGAACAACATTGTCCTGCACAGGCTCCAGGGCATCAGCAAAATCCATTTTAACTTGACAAATACAAAATGAGCCAGAAGCTAACTAATAATAAGAATAACAACAAGAACAACAACAATAATAATAACAATAATTAATAAAAAAGTCAGGGCTAGCCTGATGTTTTTTTAAGGGCTTTTCTGAGGCATTTTCATTTTCCTGCTTTTACCAGTCATTTAATCTGACATTCTGCTGGGGGCTGCAGCCTACAGTCAGGGCATTCAAACTGAGCAGGCATGTACCTAAGCTGTTTTCTGAACAAGGGAGTATATGCTGAAGCTTGTTCAAACTCATCTCACACTGCAATAGATGTGGAACATTCAAGTAGCCTGTTGCCCTGCCTGGTCTTTAGATAGCAACTCTTGGAGGAAGAGAGGCATTAGAAGAGCTAATACTGGGACATCTGCAGCTGGACACTATCTGAGCAGAACTGCTCACACCACTGAAGTGCATAATATGAAAATTAATTCCCTAAGTTAGACTGCTGCCTGATCTACCCTAGTACCCCATGTATTCTATCTGGGTTGCAGGATCAGTAGGTTTAACCATGTCCTCTATTGAGGCAGGCAAACTGGAAAGCATACCTGGCCTTAGATTTTTCTGGCTATTAAGTCAGAGAGAAAATGGAGCCTGAGACATATTTTCCTTTAACATCTACAGCCTCATCCTCAATATGTTATATTGTGACTGACAAAACTTCTGGGCCACAACAGGTTTTGTTTCAGCATGCTGTTTCATTGACACACACTTCTGTCTTCGTGACATGGATCTTCACGACATCAACAATTTGTCTCCCATTCTAGAGTTTACAGGCATCTTCTATGTATGCCACCAAGGTTTACAAGAAAGTAAGCAATGCAGCAATGCTGGAGAAAAGTGGTAGTAACAAACTGCACATTTTAGAAGGACCCAAGAAACTGAGTACTGCTGAGAAGGCTGATTTCCCAGCTCAGAATGTACCTGTGCACAGAGAATGCCCCTTCTGCACATTGGTTAAGGGGCACAATTGAGCTCAAAATGAATCCCGGAAAACAGTCTCAAGACGCAAGGGGCTTGTAAGCCGTAAAAATCATGGGAGTCACAGTGCACACCTCTCTCCTGCATTTGTGCTCTCTATAACAGAGCCTCAGCTGTTACTGCACATGGCTTGATTTTAGAAGGCTGATTTAATATTTACAGAGTGCCAGTAAAATTTATAGGACGACAGCTGGTGGCTCCTGTGGTAATTTATAAACAGCAACAACACAACACAGACATCAGAAACTCCAAGAGGAATTCTGTGCCATTGTGCAATATTCAGCACTGTAGACGGTGAATAATTTTGCAGACTTCCAGTAATCTTTCTGTAATACATCCATATTGGATTTTATGTAAAGTCCATAATATGCAAAGTTAGTATTTCCCATAGGTATGTTTCTTCACTCAGAATGGAGTTCACCACAAAGACTCATTATCTGTCTATCTGGATATGATATTCGGGCAAAAGAGTCAGGTAGTATCTACAGGCCAAGACTTTTCCATTGGGAAGACCAGCACACAACTGCCTGCTTTTCCACCTGCAATGTTCTTCCTCAAAAAAATCATTAACAAAAGGGGACTGATGACTAAGCCACAAAAAAACACTGCCCTTTTTCCACAATGCGTGTTTACTCTGCACATCCCTGAGTAGAAGAGAGAAAAATACAACCTGTGTGTCAGGACTACAGGTCTAAAGATGGACCATTATCAGCATACCACTACAGAATGGTAAACAACTACTATTCAAAAGGAAGAGAATATTACTGATTCTTTTTCATTCTACATGAAGTTTTCTTTGATCATATTTTTCTTTGCTTATATTTCCATTATACTTCCCAAGACCATGGTTTCCTTTAAACTTCTTGACTGTTTTGGTTTGGTTTTATCCCCCCTCAAAATTTTTTCTTCAAATCGGTGAAAAGTTTCCATAGCTTTTTAGTTCTTTTACATATAGACATAAATACATATATGAAATTTGTCATGGAATAGAGCCAGAGGCTGTTTTTATAAATATTTATAAACACTTATAAAACAACTTTTCAGTTATTCTTTTCCCTTTGTACTTAAGAGTCCAATTAATACGTCTATTATTTTCAGTGTTACCTGCTTCTATGGACATATACAAGCAGTTCTGGAGATCCACTCTCCTCTGATTTACCTGGAACATGCTTCCTTGTCCTTCCAGACAACCTCCAGTTTCTGCTACGAATATCTATATTCAGGTCAGAATAACTTTATGTTGAAATGTTAACAATTGCCCTGTGTAACAGAAGACTGTGGACATACAAACCAGGACAAGGTCCAAAATTCTTGACAAAAGCTTGAAAACTACCTAAACTCTAACCTGACTATTTGGGTTCTGTTTTTTTTTCCAGAATAATCATATTATGATTACATTTTAGGCAGAATATGATTGAAAATAAAGAAGTTTTCTGCATTGGTGATGTTCACAACATTACTGTTCATCCATTTCATCCATCATTGTGAAGGAAAAATGCTCCAGGGTGAGAGCCCATCAATTTACAGTGGGAACTATGCCACTCAGACAGATGGGATACCTTTAGGTAGCCAAAAGATCATATATGTTCATCAGCAGTGGGTGCTCAACGCATGATTCCCAGCTGGGAACACTAAAAATTTTGTCTGTTACAAGCTGTCTGTGGCTCTTAGCCACAGCTAATCCCCTGCGGGTCTGAATTATCTTTTTAAAACAAAGATTGGCTTCCGTGGCCACGTAAGGGCCCTATGTGAGCAAGGGGCACAGCATAGCAGGGGACGTGAATATCATGAAAATATTGCAACTGGTGTGTGCTGATGGAGAAGACAGGAGATGAAAAGTACAGAATTACAACAGTAATTCTTTATTCATGAGCATGAAGTGTCCCATTCAATTCAGGGCACAGTGAATGTGTTTTAACAAATGGTTCTTATACCGTTCATGCATTCATATAAAACATGATTTGACCACTCACTACATAACACACATTCATGCTACTATGCAGCAAAACATCAGTAAGTCTATCACCACAGAGCTGATTCTTTCCTAAGTGTCTCTGGAGTTGGTCTTGCTACCTACGATGCCAGATAAGGGCTGCGCATTGTCAGAGGCGTTGAAAGGACTGGGACTCTGGTGTTATCTTTATAGTCCAGGGGCACCTTTCTTCTTCATGGATGACTTCAACATTCTGAGAGACAGAAGGCTGTCATCTGCAAGATGGGGGCTCCTTGCAGTGAGCTGGGGCCTTTAAGTTATGGTAAAACCATGGTTATGTAGCATACAAGGGAAAGTAAGCATCTCTTAAGAAAGCTAGCATGAGTTTACACTATTGAGTTCACACAGCTTCATACTATGAGGCCAAGCTGGTGCAACTGCCAGATTCTCCTAGCAGCAGCCTGGAGACTGAGGCAGAGGCCTTGCCTGCAGCACTCATGTTTCGTCTGGGATTGCAAAGGGATGCTGCAGGAATGAAAGACGGAGAAGGGCTCATACTGACATGTCTGTGCTCGGGAACGGGCCCGTAACAGCGAGCTCCAGCCCTGGGGAAAAGCAGCTGCTCGGCCACAGGCCGATCAGTCACACGGGTTTCGCACGGGGCACGGTAGACCACCCCTAGAGAGCGGCTCGTCCGCCCGCGCAGAGGGCGCGGTACAGACCCTGCCGTGCCTGCCATGGGAGCGCCTCTCGCACAGC
>VZRL01003263.1:163275-198425 GCA_013397895.1 Origma solitaria
GGGAGGGAAGCCCTGGGCAGCCTTGGCGGGTGTCTCCCCAGCCATGAAGTAAGGAAATGCTGCTGTCGCTTTCACGCAGCTCCAGGGCGCTGGTTGTCCTGTAAAGGAGGAGGAGGGCGTTTGCTGCTATTGAGGTGGTAATAGGAGAGGCACGTGGGATTAATTGCCTGTGTTCTCCAGCAGCACTGCACAAGGAAATGCAATTGCCTTGGCCTCCCTTGGTTTCACACTTTCATTTTCCGGGTCTAGGAGTTAGTGAAATGAAATTGTAGGTTTTCGTTCCCCTCAGACTGACGATTCAAACAGTAATGTTCTGAAGTTATGTATGTTCCCTGTCTACAGATGGCTTTTTGGTCAGTTGTAGGTGAAGATGGTTTTCATGCACTTGTGATGGGAGGGTATGGTGTGCATACACTAATAGCAAGCCACATCCATATCCAGACCCAAAGGACTTTTTTAATGAACGCAGTAGATGTTTACAGGTATGCTTTGCTAGATCCTATCAGTGAAAAATAACTGGGTGGGAATGTCTTGCCTGCCTTAACAACCCAGTCAACAGCCGCCTAACAACTGCACAGTGCCAAGATCTCTACTACAACCATCCATTGTATAAACATGAGAAATGCCAGGTGTGTGGGGTTTTGTCATAGCAAAAATATGCTGTTGCTTATGTTAACTGGCTATTCAGATACTATTCTGTTTTGTTAAACAGAAGAGTTGCAAAAAGCTTAATGACAACACTTGATAATGTGGCTTCTTTAAAATCGAGTTTGTAAAAGTAACTTGGTTGATTGGTTGAAATCCTTTTTCCTGTTGAAGTATAGTTTTAGTTTTAGTATCAGTAATCTTTAGCAATAATTCTTCAGAGTTCAGGAAGGTCACTGGTCTAAAACTGCAACTGAATCCAGAAACTGGGGAGGCTGTTGATTGTTACTGGCTTGCCTTAGCTGTCACAAAGATGAGAAGTGTGTCTCTTGTATTTCGGCTCTCTGTTCCTTTTCTGACTTGTGTAGGATGCAGCCTTTTTAGAAAGTGGTGTTTTTTCCACTCTAGAAGTGTGTATTATAGAGCATAGTATTGTTCCATTTGTGTGGGGTCTTAAAACTGTGTTTCACGGTGAACAGTGCAATAAATTACTGATCTGTGTTGTTCTGGACTTGTTCAAGGATTTGTGAAAAAAAGTTCAAGTCAGATTTCAGAAGTCTTTTCTTAACTAGCAGGGCTAAAGTGAGGCATGGTTTCTAGTTATGTATCAGTGCAACACCCACGATTGTGCAAGGTCCCCAGAGCTGACTGCTGTGCTTCTTAGGGTGAGAAATTGAGTACTGCTCATGTTGAGTGTATTCATGAAGTGCAGTTTTCTAAGTATGTTTTAGGACTGCCTTGATGCAAAATTGTATACTTTTTCTAAGTTTGCATAAAATAAGTCTGTGAAAACAATTTATATTTCCTGTTAACGTTTCTGGTTAGCACAAAGCTTTCTCATTTCTTGGAATTGACTTTCTGCCTGCCTTACTCATTCTGTGGTCTCATTATTCAGCGGATGTCACATGAAGAGTCATTTTGCAGGTGATTGTAGTGAACGAAATACTGAGTTTATGATACCATTGATGGAATTGGGCAGAAAGAAAAGGGCTAGGAAAAAATGCTGTCCAGGCATCCTGTAATAAAAGTATTTTTGGAAAGGCAAGAACAATTCCTGATCGTGTAGGAAAGATTCAGTCATGTTTTGCTGAAGCTTAAACTTTTCATAGGCACAACCACTGTTGGCTTTCAAATTATTTGTATTTGCATTGTTTATTGAGAAAAAATGGCTATAAATTAGAGTGTGAGGGAAGAAAACCACAAAACCTCTGACATTAGTGCTGTGTATTTTCTCCTAAATGATTTAATTGGAAAATTGCTTTGCTTGGAAAATTTCATTGCTTGTATAAATACTGAGTGTATACAGATAAAAATCACTTAATTGTTTCTCTCAATTTATTTGTTGTTACTCTTCTCATAGAGATTTTCTTGGCATATTTTAGTTTTTATGATCAGAAATTATGAATTTTGAAGAACAAAATGATTGGAGATCAGTCATCTCTTTTTTTGACATTGTATTTGAAAGAGTGATAAATTTATTTGTGGCTTAAATTTTAGTCTAGTGCTTCCTACCTAGTTATCAGATTTTGTACCTCTTAATTTTTCTTTATTCCTCCCCCTTTATATATTTATGCATGGTGCATAAACCAAGAGGAAGAGGGAACAAAACTCACTTTGCTGGAGTCAGTATATTGTTTATTCGCTGTTGTTGACAAAGTACAATGAGAAACATAAAACCTAATTTATCATTATAAATAGGCCTACAGGAAGTAAATGTGGGTAACTGAAATACACTGGCAGTAATGCAGTTTTATGTCGACCGTTCTCTGAACGCTTACATCCTTTTAAACCTATATAAAAATTATGAAATGGCCTAGAACTGAGATTTGAAGAATGCTAGTTAGAGTCAACATGTCAGTTCAGTGACAGCTCTATCAGTAAGGTGAGATTTGAAAAACAGAACAGAAGGTAACCTGTTACATGCTGCCTTTCAAACAAATGATAATGGTTGTTTGCATATCACAATATTTTCTGTTTCTTCAGAAGATACCGAAGACAGATGACAAATCTTGAGAGTGGGGCCTGTATGTGCATAGTTTGGACTTAATCGTGGAATTCGCCATCCAAGGTATGGGTTTGAGGGTGGGTGATGTTAGTTTTGGTTTTTTACTTGTGAAAGTGAATATGATCATGCAGGCAAAAATAAGTGAGTGATAAAAATTTGGGATATATTTCTTTGATAGGCATTCTTACTGTTTACTCTGGAATCTCGCTCTCACTGCGTATTGCTCACACATCATAGTAGTAGGTCACTCAGAAGCAAGTACTTCAGTAATTATATCTCTGTTTTGTTTGTTGAGCTGTTATTTCCCATTCTGAGGAAGTGCTGTGAAGTCATGGAATCTCTGCAGTTCTGGTAAGATGGAAAACAGATGGATTCCTCAGTGGTCAGCAGTGTTTTCTAGCTACATTTGGTTTTTTTGGCCTCTGTGTTTCTCTCAGTCTGCATGATTTTCCATTTGTAAATTCATGGTAATTACTGCCAGTCACCTTCTTGTCCTTCATGTGTTTGAAAGTAGTTTCCAGGATCATTTCCTTGAACTTCCCAGAGAACAGGGTGCGGCTACTAGGCCTGTAGTTGTCTGGCTTCTCCTTCTTGTCCTTGAAAACAGGGTTGACACTTGTTTTCTTGGGTGCTCTGGAACATCAACCATCAGCATAGAACTTTAAACACAATTGAGAATGACCTCACAATGGCAAGGCCAGCTCTCTCACCACTCAGGTTGGCATCTCAGCAGGTCCCATGGAAATGCTAGGTCCAGTTTACTTAAAAATTCTTAATCTGATCATCCTTGACTCAGAGTAAGTCTTTTGTCCTCTAGACTCTCCCACTGGTCTTAGGGAACTGGGATTCCAGACGGCAGGTCTTACCCATGAAGAGCAAGGTAAACAAGGTGCTTTGACATTTTTCTGTAATTTTGGTACTTTCAGCAGCAGGCTGACATTTTCTCTATCGTTTCTTATACTGCTCTGTACAAAGCATAAGGTCTGTACAAAGATTTCTCTTGGAAACTCATATCCCTCACAGATTCAACTCCACGAGGACTTTGGTTTTCCTAACCCCATCTTAGTGCACCTAAGTGGTGTTCCTGTATCAGCTGTGTGCCCACACTTGGTGCAGCCCCACTTTTTCTTGGTTTGGTTCATTATAAGATCTCTGTTGTCCACATCATCCTGCATCCTTTGCTTGCAAGCCCTGACCACCACTTCCTTGCTCATTCAGAGCAGGGAAATTACTAAGTACTAAAATAGTATCTCAGCATACATGAAAAAAGTCAGAAAATAAAAGCTAGGGGGAAAGATAAAGACAAAAGGTAAGATAAAGGATAAGAGTAGTCTCTCTATCATCATTCTAGTTTAAGCCTTCACTGAGCAGATTAACCAGCCTCTTGGCAAACATGCTTTTACCTCATGTAATTTCAGGTGGATCCTGCTCCCACTTGCCCTCAGTTCTTGATCCTCCTAGGAGGTTCTATGGATGTAAAAGCTGCATAAGCGCTCATTCATCTGTAGGATCTGTGTACTCATGCTCAAGTCCTCCCCCTTTACCAGCAGGATGAATGAGATGCTGCTTAGCTTCCAGGCCTTGGCTAACACCCTGTGAACTGTGTAGTCATGGTTGGTATGCTCCTGGTCTCCCCTGGCTATATCCATGGTGCCTGAATGGAAGAGCAGATGAGGGTAATAGTTTAAGCGCCAGACTGCTACCAGTCTCATAACAGCCTGTCCATGGTAACCAGGACCCAGGCCCCTGGCAAGCAGCATAGGTGACAAGCAGCATTTGCCAAGTGACAGGTTGGGCCAGCCGAGGTATCTTTGTCCCTGAAGCAGGGAGTTTCCCAGCAGTGTTCCTCACCCCATCCTTGCCATACTGCCACAGGACTGAGGCAGAGACAGCTCAGAGCTTTCTTGGACAGAACTTCTTGTCTGTGTCTGCTGCTAGGGCTCAGAACCTGCTCTGTAGATCAGAGCTGCAGGTGGAGCAGGAACTGTCCTCCTGGTGCTGGAGCTCACAGGCTCCCAGACTTTTTTGCACTCTGCGTCTCCGTGTCCATCTTGACAAGCTGAGGCACTGTCTGCTTCTTGGTGCAGTGGGGGTTCCTGTAGCTGCAGGAATTTGGTGGCAAAAGGTCTTTCTCCTTTTCAGCATCCCTGATGTAGTAACAGTATGCTCACCTTCTCCCTCAGCTTGCCTGCTTGATGAGACAGATCCTTCATCAGTGCACGCTTGGAAGGATATAGAATGATTTTTTGTTCTAAACTTGCTGGTTGCCAGAGCTAGCTTACAACAGAGACACATTTAGAACTGGCAGATTCAGGAGTATAATACCACATCATTTTATGTCTAGAGACTGTACATATGTGCGTAGTGTATGAATACCATGTATGTAACAGCCAGTGGTGCATGCTTGCTACATATTAAGGGAGATTCTAGGCCTAAATAGGTTTTATGATTATCATGATCTTAAAAACAGTTTAACAGCACAGCAGCTTTATTCAGTATACAACATGGTTCTAAAAGCAAATGTTATGAAATTTGATGTATTTTTTAGGATAAAAATAAACATTTATTATTCTGCTATACCTGAATAGGAACATTGTCACATTAGAAGATAGTGATCAAAGGGTCATGATAAATAATGCAAAGGAGAAATGTGGAATAATGATGGCTTGTTTGGGTCTGATTCTGATTAGAGATCTAGAAAAAGAAGAAAAGAAGACATTAATGAAATTTATGAATAATATTAAGTAAAGAAATTGTGAATGCAATTGAGGACAGTCAAACATGAAACATGTAGGCAAAACCCCCAGAAACAGAGATGTCTGGCTGTTAAATAAAATTTCAATGCAACAATTAGAAGCTGAAGGAAATGGAAAGAAATCCTTTTGAAATGGGTTAGATAACCTGAAACTCAGAAATTGGGGAAACTGATGGGTAGGAGAGTAGATTGGGATTTATGTATGTATTAAATATAGATATTAGTTGCAATATCAAGTTGCCATATTAAAATATGTGTATAAAAGTGGCCTGACAAAATAAAACAACAGTAGTAATCCCTCCCTTGAAAGTTGTGCTGAATAGTGGTTAGGACTTAGTGCTGTGTTGTTACGGAGATCAGTTTATGAAGCTCAGAAGTTCACAGTGTAGGACTTGGTGGGGTTTCTTCAGTCTAAAACAACAAAGAACCCAGCACACTTAAATGTAAGAATGGAAACCTTAGTGTTTTAAATGGGATTAGTAGAAAATGTACTATTGTGTGATATTTTTAACAATCTACATAAAAGATGTTAGGGTAGTGATTCCTTTCTCTCTTGTTTTGCTATAAATGTTATGAAGGAGGGTTTTTGAGCAAGGAAAAAAGCAAATTCTTAGTTAAGCTTTTGACTATTTTAGCATAAAAGCTTTAAGAAAACAATCCTGAAGTGTAGGGGGAGACTATAATAGATAGGTGGGGTGAATCTTTGTATAGCATAAATAATTCCCTATATTTCTTATTTGCTTCGCAATCTTTTTATTTTGATGGAAGACTTGTCTTTAATATTCATATCCTGTGCTGCTGCCACTTGACTGACAGTTGCTTGCTTTACCTGTTATTTAAGAGTTTTCCCAGGTAATGGTTTTACTTTCATCATGGTGATAAGTTATTTTTTAGCCAATTATAACTAACCTATGAAGTCAGAAAATGTTTTGCTACGTGATACTTGAAAAATGTATGTGAAATGTTTGTAAGTGTTTATGTGATTCCTTAAATCAATAGCTGACAGGTTTATTCTTTCTTTTTTAAATGTATGAATTTGGATGTATGAACCCTGTAGGCTGCACTATAGTAATTCACTCTTTTTTTTTTCTTTTCTTTTTTTCTTTTTTTTTTTTTTTTTTTTTTTTTTTTTTTTTTTTTTTTTTAGTTTGTTTGTTTGGGTTTTTTTTAACATTTATCTCTTTAGGCTTATCTTCTCTTTTCCTGGGTTGTGACAATTTATGACCTGTTTGTGTTCAATGGGGCAGCGAATTCATTTTGTGGTTGACCCTCAGGGTTGGTGCTGCATGGGCGTACTTATCTTCGTCTGGCTGTACAATACAATCTTCATTCCAAAGGTCATTCTTTTTCCTCATTATGAAGAGGGAAATATTTCAGTTGTGGCAGTTCTGTGTAAGTAATTTTAATATTTTTCTGCTAATAAAATAGTATCTCAGCATACATGAAAAAAGTCAGAAAATAAAAGCTAGGGGGAAGATAAAGACAAAAGGTAACATAAAGGATAGGATTAGTCGGACACATCCTATATTTTTGTGTTCTGAGAAGCTGCAACAATTAATTTCAAAGGTGTTATGGTAGAACTTGTTTCTGTGGAAACTAATGAAAAGCCTGAAGGTGGCTTTCATGTCCTGTACTTAGAATTTTTTGGCAGGATTTCAGGTCCACATCTCTCAGTGCCTCTCCAAATTTGGGGTGATAGTCCTGATGACTGGCAGCAAACTAAATTTTGTTACTTTTGTCATACATGCCTGGGTGCGTCAGCTGATATGAGCTGTGTTGTTAGGTTTTCTGGGGAAAAGGCTTGAATTATGTCTTGAATAAACTTCAAAGTGAAGGTGCACTGTTGGGAATATGTTTCACATGGAGGCTTTGATGTGTGGAATGATTGGTGCTTATTTGATAAGACAGTAGAGGAACTTCTTAAAAGCAGTAGTACGGTCATAGCCTCTGTTTTCAGGACTGCTTACTACTTTTTTCTCTCTGTTTATAAGACTGGGGAGTACTTAATGTTGTATACTTACTGTCAAAAATTTATCAGGAATTGAATGAGAAGGCTGAGTATTTTCCAGCTCAGTGCTGGAGCATTTATATTTTTGATGTAGTGTACTTTGTATATCTGCAAAAGACTAATAAATGCTTTGTTGGTTTTTTTTTTAGGTTATTACTTCTGCTCATTGTTTTGTATAGCTTCATTATTTAGAGCCTCAGTAGCGGATCCAGGAAAGCTACCTGAAAATCCAAAGATACCAATCACAGGTACATTAAGTTGTTTCTGTATAATTGGATGAAAGTTATTTTAATACCCTCAAAATAATTAGGAATAAATTTGACTTTGTGACATTTAATGGAAACCATGTCCCTGCTGAATAAAGTTAGTATGTCACTGTTTTTGAGTTATAAATGTCTAGCACTTTTCCTTGTGTAGTCTCAAAACTTCTTTTTCTAAAATGTGTATTCCACCAGAACGTTCAGTTATGTAGGACCTTCTGCTAGGAAGTTTTTCCATGGGAAGAATTTTTTTACATTCTAGACCTTCAAACATATTGCTTATACTACTAGCTTGATAATATTTAATGAAAAATGTTTAGAGATGGCTAGTTATTTTAATTCTATAGCTTTTGTCTAAGTAAATTTATATGATGTTGAAAATGGTGGTGGAAGGTAGTCCTATGCTGGATTTTACCTGTGTATTTTTTATGCTTTTTTTTCCAGTGCTTATGGTTGTATGGCTGTTACCAAAAAAAACCCTCATGGTGCTAATTACACTGCATTTCTGTAAAGTAACAACTTAATGGGGCAATTCCTTTCTATCCTTTTAAATTTATCCCACAATTCCTGTATGGTATCCAGTGCTCCAGAAGCTGGAGGAAATTTAAAACCTTAATGATTCTCCACAGACAGTATTTTTATGAGCAGTTGGGTGCTATTATCTAATACATGGAGCTTTTACATAGAGGTTTCCAGGTTTCCAGTGGAGTAGAGCTGTTAAATAGCATGAGATTTGTCACATTAACAGGTAACAGCTCGTGATTGAAGAAGATGTATCTGATGCAGTGAGGGTGCATACTTCAATCTTGTCTTGAGATGTGGTGGATGCCCAGAATGAAATTTTGCTCTCTCTTCCTGATGTTAGTGAAAATATAGGATGATGTGGAAACATGATCTTTTTAGCCTTAGTGCTGATGTTATTATATGCATGAAGTAGGCAGCTGATAGTAGAACGGGGTGTCTCTCCCTGGGATTCAGCTGTGTAACACTAGTTGGAGAAACATGCCAGTGTTCTTTCTGCTCCTGGCAACTGATCTTTGATCCAGTGAAATGGAAGGTGTCTCATACTTGGGTTCTGTAGTTTGAGTGCCTGCTGCAAGAGCAACATAGATTTTGCAACCTGGGTTGGAGAATGAAGACACTCGCTATAGTTATTGGCAGTTACATTTATATTGGAATGTTCATTTACCATCAAAATACCAGGACCAATGCAAATTCCCTTTGTACACAAATGTTTCTTTTTAATTTAAGATCTCTCTTTGAATAGCTCTCCAATCTTTGCATGTTCCATTCAGTCCATAGGGCAGTGATAGTTCATAGATACTTCTGAAGGTCAAACATTTAGGCTAGGTCATGACCTTGGTATTTTGATTTGGTGTGTGCTGTATCAGGGCTTTTGTACTTCTGGAAGTAGCACTTCAGTTCTGTGGTATTCTCTAGGTTGACAGGAGGATACATTTTTGTATAGTATAAATTGTCTGAAAAAATGAGTTGGGGTGTTTCTGAACTCTTCTGGTAGCTACCCTATTAGTGAGTGACACCTTTGTGACACTGGATTTATGGGAACAGATTGTAAATCTGTTTCCATCTGTCGTTATTACTAGTTTAATGATCTCAGATATTGGGCATCTTTACTTCCAGTGTCCAAATGTTATTTTACAGGAAGAAAGACCAGATTAGAGCTGCCTGCAGGTGGCTCAGAAGTGCTAAATATAACTTAATTTTGTTTACATAGGGACAGTGTTTTATGGTGTAAAATTTCAGAATGCCCTACTGTAAATATTAAGCTTTTTTTCCTTTTTTTTTCCTCTGCCCCTGAGATATGAGAAATTTCTGTGCATCAAAATTTTTTTTAGGTAGAAACAAAGTTGAACAGTTGAAGTATTTAAGTTTCTCAGTTGTCCACCTGTTTTCCTTAGACAGAAAATACATGCTTTTATGAGTGGAATTATTTCAGTGTTAATCTTACTTGTTTCCCATGTGAAGATGAAATTTTTGAATGTATAATTTGAATTTCCATTTTCAAAGAATTCCTCTAATTTGGATGGTGCAATTTGAGATAAACAGTAGCTAAGCTGAGCAATAGTAGCTCCTGGTATTTTCAGCTACTCAGTATCTCAGGAGATAAGCTTTTAAAGAATCTTAAAAATAGTGTATATTTGTAAGTACAAGCCTATCCTCTGCCTTTTGATTGCCTTATGTGTAAAATTGCTTGTGGTGAGATGCATGTCTTAAAATGCTTTGAGATGGAAGACAGTCCTGAAGTGTTCGTTGTGTGTCATATCAGTTAGCTAGAAGTAGGGGTATTTCCTCAGGAGGTTCTGGAATGGCAGGGAGATTGTATCATGATTTGGTCTAGCAGATAATTTTTTTCACAGTAGAAGTGTAAGAAAATAATTGAGTTACATTATTCCTTGTTTGAATGACAGCTTTTGTACTGTAATAATTACTTTGTAAAAATTTATATGAAGAGAGACCATTTTGGAGAAGGAAACTGGCACAGAGTAGCAGTAATATCTTCCAGTTTAATTAAGGTCACAGTGGGAAAAAGTTTTTTATGTGCTGCTTATTCTTCTTAGATCAGGGTAAGATATTTTTTTAATTAGAATTACAAACATACAAATTTATTATGAGCGTACGTTACTGAGTTTTAAATCTCTCTAATGTGTCTTTATATTTCACCTAGAACGAGAATATTGGGAGTTATGTAACAAATGTAATATGCTGAGACCAAAGCGTTCACACCATTGCAGTCGCTGTGGACATTGTGTGAGGAGGATGGATCACCACTGTCCATGGTAAAACCAGGACATTTCTTCTAATAATCTACTGTTGTTTTAGTGAATAATTTTGAACTTTGTGGTCTTGACTGCTGCACATTTGTCGTATGTCTTTCCCAGTAATGTTTAATCATTTAGGCATTTAGAGCAGGGAAATAACAAATTTGGGCTTTCATATGTCTACCCGTAAAACTCAGAGTAAGTGAAAAGAAACATTTCTGAAAGTAGTTCTGAGGTATCATTTCCAGCAAGACAAACTGCAGAGGACAGAATTGACATCAGGATCCCCTTATGTTGATTTATCCATTTTTCAAACTACATTTTCGTCAAGTTTTTGCTACTTCAGAAAATTACACTAGTAGAGTGCTTCTGTCGTTCTGGCTTGGCTTGGTACTGATGTCTGTGCTAATGCTTGTATGAAATTGCATCCATGTAACTTCTGTGAAGCAGACTATACCTCAATTTCAAAGGTTTTTGACCTTGTACTTAATATCCTAGAATCCTTGTGTTTCCTTTACTCCATGTTGGAATATGCAGAAAGAGTTTCTGAATAGGGGTGGCGGTATTGTCTTCTGTGCCTTTGGTGCATTTCAAAGTCATATTTGTATTTCCAGTTTTTGGACTCTTCATAGTTCATAACCTGTGAAATGTGTTGAGTAGCAGAAGATAATACATATTACTATGAAATTATGCAGACTTTAAAAAACAATTTTATTGCTAGAGTATTACCTAAAGTTGCAGGAGAATCTTTGCTATATGAAAATACAGAGAAATGTGTCTGGCTTCTGTTCTAAGCAGTGATTTCAGTAGTGCAACCTACACTTTAAGTGACAGTGCAAGGGATCCAGTAGTTCCTATGTTTGCTCTATACGTAGTCATAAAGTCTTCTATTCACAGTGTTATAACTTCAGAGTTAAAAGCATTTGTATTTTTGTTTTTATATATACACACACACACACTTTCTTTCTCTGCAGGATTAATAATTGTGTTGGTGAAGACAATCACTGGCTGTTTTTACAACTGTGTTTCTACACCCAGATCCTTAGCTCCTATACGCTGATACTTGATTTCTGCCATTACTACTACTTTTTGCCTCTGAAAAAAGAAAAGTGGGTAAGAACCTCTTTTCTCTGTGAAGCAAACAAATAGTATTGCAATGTAATTTGTTTTGGCATCTAGTTGCTATGCATTCCTGGTGGCTCAGTTGTTGACAGTGAATAGAGTTCGACTAGATATATGTTATTAAGTAAGCAAACTGATTCATGGTAAGTAACAAAATATTTTTCTGAAAGGGCATATGGTTTCTGTGTGTTAAAAACACAACACTGGTTTTCTTAGAAATCTCGGAAAGGAGGACAGAACCGGTTAGGTGTCTTTGGAAGTGATTCTGAGTAATGCGAGGAAGTAAGGTAACTGCTTTAGATTCAAATTTCAAATTTCCTTTTACTTTCTCTGAAGTAAATTTATGCAGAGTGTATATCTGTCCTAATACCCTGTTTAAAAAAGCTGATATTGCCAGAGAGAAATGAGAAAAACATGATCATTCTGCAAGGGGAAAAATATGCATTGGTTTTGTAGCAGTATTTTGTGTTGCTTTGCAAAGTTATGTGGGTTAAGGGTTAGTTTAGTTCAGTTTGATTTATGTGGACTGTATAAAAACAGTTACTGTATTTCCACATCTTACCATCAGTAAAAGGCAGTTGAATGCACAGAGAAAATGGACTTAAAGATTGGAGTAGAGTAAAAAATTAAGGAATTTCTTCCATTATGAAACTTAAATTGTGAAGTCCTGTGTCTGGTGCTCATTTATAGCTATTATCTGTAGTATTCAGAATATTGAAGAAGTTTGCTTGAAAGTTGCTCAGTTTTGAAAGTGCTAGAACAGCAAAGCTAGAACTCTTTATGAAAATTATTATGCCATCTTGCTTATGAAAAAGCATTAAAACTTCTATCTAAAATCTGAAAATAACTTTGTGTTTGCATTGGACTATAATGAATACAAGTGCACTTGGGAGAAAAATCTAGAAAACAAGTTTAAAACATTTTTGAAATTTGGTAACATTCCAAATGTTGTAAGTGAAAATAAGATCATCTCAGATATTGGTAGTGTGCTCTAAATTTTGTTGAGCTTTTTTCCAAGTACTGAGGTGCAGCACATTTTTTAATTCTGTGTTCATGTGACACCCCAGCATACTCTCTGCTGCTGATGTCATACTCATCTTTCAAGGCTGCTGGAGCCTGCCCTTTCATTGTGGGTAAGGCAAGTCCCATTTTCCATTTTTTTTAACAACTAAAGATTGTCATATGAGTTTGTATCCTACATTGTATAAGAATTTCACTTTGTGAAAAATTCTACTTCTGAAAAAGGAAGTGCCATATTCAAATTCATAGATACCAACATTTTATTATATGGAATATACCAAAGTGGAGGATTTTTGTAAATTTTTCTTTTAAAAACTTACCTTCTAAAGGAATTTAATTATTTTTTTCCATCTATATCAATACTTCCATTTAAATAATTTAAGGGACTCTAGAAATACAGAACGGAAAAGTATTTGCTATCTGCTTGGAGCATCTTTCCATAGGCACTGAAACAGACTTGTGAGCTTCTGATAGTATGGTATCATGGTAGAGTATTTCCTTTTTATTGTGAGAATTCCCTGAATGCTCGGACTTACTTTGTGTAATTATTCTTTGTTAGGTAATGAACCAAAGTTCTGTCTGTTAGGCTTGCTTTTTAAAAGGAGTGTGAAAGGTAGCCAAATTATTTGCTTGGAGGTAGTCTGTGCAAGAGAGGGAAAGGGAAATCATGTTTACTTCAGGTGTTTTACAATATCTAAAGAGGTAGTAATAAATAGTTACTAATGATAACAGTTCAAAAAATGAGCATGAGTATTTATAAAACTTGTTCTTGCTGATATAACTGGATTCATTTGAAGTCTTTTGGAGAGAGGCCTACTTTTAATGTCTACCCTTTGACAGGTGACAGGTTAGGAAGCAGAATACATGTGCAACAATTATTTTAACCCGTTCTAATGTGTTTGCCTGAAGAGTGGTTCAGGTTCTGGTGTTTGTCTGCTGAAGTTTACAGAGAGCTGTGAAAGTAATTTGAGTACTTTGTTCTGTTTAGTTTTGTTTAATTTTACTTGTGGTTTTTTTTGCTTTATCAGTTCACCTCTATGGACACTTGAAATAACACTCTTCCTTTTAAAAAGTGAATCTGTGTTAGGCTATACAGTATGCTATGCCCCAGAGAGAAGAATATGTTTATATGATACAGAAAAACAGTAGACAAAGCAGATCTGTTCAGACCTTTGTTAAGTATAGTGTAACACTGAATAGTATTTAGCTTTCTCAGGTTTTCTGCTGCAGAATTGGAGGGCACAAACTGAAGTAGAGAAAATTAATAATAGTTTGTTGGCATGTCTAGTTAATATATCTGCCTGGAGCATGGCACCAGAGTCCCATGAAGCTGGAATTTCAAAGTGTTCCTAAGGATGTGGTACCACAGAGCTTTGTGCCACAGAATAATTTGTCAGAGTGATGTATTTTTGACACCAAATGAACAGGACCAGTGAGAAGATTGGCTTAGTACTAGTTAGGGTTTTAGGCAAGCGTCCTGCAAGATTCTTTCTATCTTTGTATATCAATTAAAGCTGAAGTACCACAACATTCCAGAGGGTACTGTACCTTCAGCCTTTCACTAAAGCACTGTTCTTTGTTGAAATTTTGCTGTAACTGAGAGCTTGCATTTTCTGAATTGACAGGGACTAGTGTTTAGCACAGATTCAAAGAACTGGATAATTTTTTTTCTAAACAGCCATCTGGAATGAGCTTATTCCTGCTCATTAAAAATACTTGTGAATTTTTTGGCAATGTGCCTTCTAAATTTTTTGTTCTTTGGATATAAAGTAGTACATAGCACAAAAGCTATAGAATTAAAATTGCTTTCAGTGCTGTTGTGAAATAATAATTTTATTACAGTACTCATTAATGCATTGTGAAAATTTGATCAGCATGTTAGTATTTCTTTCTGAATTAACACTTGTGTTTTTATTTCTAAAGGGTTAAGAAAGAAAATCTCAGAAATTTTAAATTAAGTATACTGAGTTAAGTGTGATAATTTTAAAGGTAAAGGAGGAAGCAGTTTCTATAGAGATACAATCTTTCAGCTTCATCTCTTACTGCAGAAAATTGCTTCATTGTATTCTTGGTTTTTGTAATTGATGCCCTGCTAGAAAGATGAATTGTGGTTGTTGCCTCTGTTTGTCCACCAGGAGGAGTGCAATTACTGCTAGAAATAAAGGAGATAGTATTTAATTGACTATGCGGGGTGATAGCACAAGAAAAATACATAGTTTGAATAAAAACACCATATGCAGTTCTTCTGCAAGCTTTGGTGATTTTCAGAGGCTAACACAGAAATATTCTTAATTTTACATCTTCATTAAAATATATCAGTGTCAGGAAGCCTGTATCTTTTAGGAAGTAGCCAATGTTGTGAACAGTGAGATGAGAAGAATAAATACCAGACTTACCACTACATAGTTGCTCTCTCCATGGCTGTGCTGGCACAGAGTCTAGATACAGCTGGTCAAATTGCAAAAGTAAATGCTTTGGCAGTATATTTTACCTTATTTATAGAAGGCTTTTAATCTTCTAAGCAAAAGAAATTCTGCTGATACATTCTGTTTGCTAGAAATATTGCTACAATAATTGTCATAGCAAAACCCCCTGACATGCAGAAACCTAAGCACCTTTGCTCTGGTTTAATTTTATTTTGTTCCTGTTTCTGCAATTACAAATCATTGTATTTGACTTTGGGAAAGGATTTTTTTCACTAATATTTATGTCAATATTATGCATTGGCTAATATGGAAATATGTGTTATCCATAGTCCATTTGTATTATAAAGAGAATCTAAAGGAAACCTTTTCTCTTAGAACCATGAAATTATGTACAAGATGGGAGAGTTTTTTTAAAAATGATAACAAAAATTTTCTTAGTATTCTGTAAAGGCAACCCAACCCTGCTCTCCTACAGTGTAATTATAAGGACAGTGCATGAACATTGAATTAAGTCTTTCTTCTTTCTTCCTACAAAACCTGTAGTCTGTATTTTTTTAGTCTGCTTTCTGGAAAGCCTGGCTTTCCTTTGTATTCTACACAGTTTTTGCAATAGCCAAGTTGGTAGACAGACTTCATCCCCAGTCTGGGACAGACATCCCAGACATTTACAACTGAGCACCGACAAGCAGGTGTTACATAAAGTATCATTCTCCAAGAGAAAGATGAGGTATCTTAATGTATTTTCTTGTATATTAATCTCTGTGTGTATCATATTTCAGTAAAGAATAAAGATTGAACAAATTAATCCTCCATTGTAAATGAAAAATTATGAAGACGGTCTCTTCTGGAACAGATACAACAGTCCTATGTTTCCTTCTGAAAGCTCTGTCTTCAGTACAGTGTGCTGCTATAAAGGAATACTGTAAATCCTTGAAAATAATAACAAAATAATTCACATGTTTTTGTGTTTTTTTGTCGTTATTGTTAGTAGGGTAAAAAGAAAGTTGAATTTGGAAGCAGTGATTTTATAATGGACTATGATCTAGAGCTGTCAGGGCTCTTGTGGCCGGGAGGGCCAATGGTGTCCTGGGTGCATTGGGAAAGTGTGGCCAGCAGGTTGAGGGAGGTGATCCTCCCCCTCTACCCGGCCCTAGTGAGGCACCTCTGGAGTGCTGTGTCCAGTTCTGGGCTCCTCAGCACAAGGGAGACAAGGAGCTGCTGGAGAGGGTCCAGTGGAGAGCCACAAGGATGATCAGGGGTCTGGAGCATCTCTCATGAGGAGAGACTGTGGGAGCTGGGCCTGTTTAGTCTGGAGAATAATGAGAGGGGATCTCACCAATACACAGAAATATCTCAAAGGTGCGTGTCAGGAGGATGGGGCCTGACTCTTCAGTGCTGCCCAATGGCAGGATGAGGAGTGACAACCATAAGCTAAAGCACAAAAAGTTCGACCTCAACATGAGGAAGAACTTCTTTACTTCTTGAGGGTGGCAGAGCACTGGAACAGGCTGCCTGGGGAGGTTGTGGAGTCTCCATCTCTGGAGACATTCTAAACCCACTTGGATGCATTCCTGTGTCACCTGCTCTAGGTGGCCCTGCTTTGAGAGGGAGTTTGGACTGGCTGGTCTCCAGAGGTCCCTTTCACAGCCCTAGCAATTCTGTGATTCTGTGAACGGTGTTTGTTGAGCCCAGAAAAGAGAAGGCTTCCATTACCTGAGGAGAACCTACAAGAAAGATGGAGAGCATCTATTTACTGGAGCTTGTAGTGGCAGAACAAAGGTGAATGGCTTCAAACTGAAAGAGAGTAGGTTTCGATTATGTGTTAGGATGAAATTTTTTACTCAGAGGCTAAGGAGGCACTGGAAGAAGTTACCCAGAGAATTTATGCATGCCCCATCCCTGGAAGTATTTATGGCCAGATTTGATGGAGCTCTGAGCAACCTACTGTAGTGAAAGGTGTCCCTGTCCACAGTAAGGGGTTTAGGTCTGGGTGGTCCTTAAGGTCCTTTCCAACCCGGACAATTAAGTGATTCTATGATTCTGTGATCTTTAGTGTGACAGGTCTGTCTTTTTTATACCTCTAGTTTAATGTGGGTTAAAAGAGTCAGATGAAAATGCAATCTTTCTTTTGTATGCTAGGATTTTCTTTTGTCATGTGTTGGGTGATGTATTTTTTTCATGTTGAATATGATGTTCAAGAGAAGGAACTCTTGTAAATTAATGTTGCAGGGGGTGCTAATGGGGGAGTGTGATGATAGATTCAGAATATAACTTTACTGTTGGTACTCTGCTCTTACATTTAACTTTGTTCTGTGAAGCTGAGCTTGAATACACCAAAACATTTCTAATACAATAAAACATACCTACGAAGGTATGAAGAGGAAGTATTTTACAAGTAGAAGTTGTGTCCTACCTTGCTTTAAAGCTTTCATTAGTTAATGGAAAGGGAAATAAAGAATAGTATGCCTGCTTTTATTTTGTTTTGATTTATCTTCGATCTAGTTCATTAAGTGTCTAAGAAGAGTTAAAAAAAAGGAAATTAACATGTTTTCTACAGCAGCAAGAAAGGCCAGTCTTAGCAAGGGAGAGGAAGAGGGAATGAACCATCACAATAGTTCAGAAGAGACTTGGAGATTGTTTTTTGTTTTAGCTGCTTAACTAGTGATTTCTACTTTTTCATTAATGCTGACTTTCTTCACGTCTTTAGTAGGCATTCTAAATTTCTTTTCCTGGGTGTATATTTTGAACATTAATGGAAATAATTTAAAGGAAAAATCAGGGTTTTTTTTGCTGAATATAATTCGCTTTAACTATTTTCTGTTTAATTAAAAGCCAGTATCTGGGAATGCTTCTTTCTCAAGTCCTAGTGGTTGAACATAAGCAGTGTTACTCTTTTTTTGTTTGTTTGTTTGGTTTTTTTGTTGGTTTTTTTTTTTGTTGTTTGTTTGGTTTTTTGTGGGTTGTTTGTTGGTTTTGGTGTTTTTTGGTTTTTTTTGTTCAGTTCTCGTCTATATTTTGGTTGTAATTTAAAGTTTACTTGAAGGTTTTAATACTTTCCTGCCATGATCCAACTTTTGTAAGTGGAAAAACAGATGTGCATTTTGAAAAGACCATGTTGAGAACATAATTCTAGCTTACAAATAAGAGAATGGGGTCTGAACTCTCAGTACACCTAAGGAATTGTCACATAAAAATGTTCTCCTTTGATAAAAATAAGGTGCTCTATACTTTGAAGACATTATATAACACTCTCTAATGCTTTTTGTATTTTCTGCTGGGTGAGAACAGGCTTTCCAATGCAGCTGATCAAATACATCCATATTCTCCTGTATCCTTTACTGTGCACCCTTATCCAAGTTACAGTAAGCCACTCAAGGCAAAAATTTAAAAGGTGGAGATAAGTTTATTTTGGATAATAGACAGCACTACAGTGAGAACAATCCACAGATTGTTCAGATTCTTGGACTTTGTAGGTACGATCTTCAAGAGTCAGGCTTGGAATGTTATTTTCTTGCAGAAGATGTGATGTAAAAGTGAAATGTGCTGTGCCTCGTAACCAAGGTATAAGAGTCTTTATAAATCAGACTGTTCAACAGAGTATTTTTCGTATCTTACATAGCTCTAATGTAGCAATCTGGCACAGTTTGAGATGGAAGATTCAGAAATAACCCATTTGAACTTGATCTATTCCCAAAATATTAAATACTTCAAGGAGTTTTTTTAAACAGTCTGGCAAAATAAAACCCCAGCTTTTAACATGTGTAAATAAAAGATTATTGGTTTCTACATTTAATACATAAATAAATACATCAATGATGTGCAATGAAGCTCCAAATCCAATATTTACCTTTAGTCTTAAGTCTTCCAGAATACTTCTTACACCTCTTATCTAGTATTTTCACTTGGTTCAAAGACTTCAATTAATTTGTAACTGCTAAAGTCTCTCTCTTCTTTCTGTCTTGTTCTAGGATGTGTTTGTATTTAGACATGAACTTGCTCTCCTAAGAATATCTGCCTTCATGGGTCTAATAATATTAGGTGGAATAAGTCGACTCTTTTACACTCAGCTAATGGGTATTTTCACTGTAAGTATCTAATTTTGGAAGTATATATTAGTTTTATTTTCAGTACAATTAGTCAAGCAGAAAAGAAGATTGAATTTAAGGGAAAACTGGAAAACACTTGCACTATGAGGCACTTGTTTGATATGTGGTCTGTCAAGCCACTTGACACCAGTGATGTCTTAAGAAGCATTCTAAGAAACAAGTGTCTAATAATTCCACCTATCAAGTCAGTTTCCTGATTTGTATTAGTAAAATAAACTCACACCTTTTGAATTGTGCAGTGCGCTCCTGGAATTGTGCAGTGTACAAGGTATGTGGTTACGTGGTTTGATTTGTATTTTAAACTCTATTTCAAACTCAAAATTATGTGGCAGCGATGCCCACTGATAAATCACACATTCAGATAACACAGCCTCCTTGTTAAGTATTTTGATCAATATACTTACGTTCATCTCTTTTGTTGCTAAGCTGTGGAATGTAATTGTGCAGTTTGCAGTCCAGATGCATATTCTCTATTTAGAGATACAGAAAAAAAATCCTCTGCATGGAAAAATTTTCCGGTTAAATGAATTTGGTAATGTAATAAATATGTACAAGAAACAAACTTCTTTTGGTGTAACATACACTTGTCTACAGTAGAGTTAATAGGTGCCAGCAAATTCTTTAAAGTTATCCTGAGAATCCATACAACTGTTTAAAATATTGTTCAACACTACAGAGGGAGTGCATTAGTTGGATCTGTACATGCTGAAAGAGTCTGTGAATTTGCTTGATGAACTTTTTTTTTTAAAGACAGTAATGTATATGATGACAGCGTCCTTGTGACTTACAACTGTTTGAGATCTGCCTGAGATATCGTTTTGGAATTATGAAGGTTTGCACAGTATTAACCTTTGTAGGTGCATAATGGAAAACCTCCTAACTGTATTGTATAATTCTTTTGTATGGAATAAAGGAAAAAAACGACTGTATAATTTTTACTTCTGTTAGGTTAAGCAATAATACTGCTTTTTGGTTTTACTATATTATCTTTACATAAATTTACTACCTTTTTCTGTGGTGGTAGCTTTGCTCACCATTACTACTGCCATTCTCCAGCTGCTCTACTGGACCACTTTCTGCACTTACTCTCAACTCACAGGTAAATCAGTAGATTTACCTTTGTGCACCTTTACTCTGTGCCTGATTTCTGTTCGAGGGTCTTGCTGACAGGTTTTCTCTTCCCTGCTCAGATGTTGGCACATCACCTTTATGTCTGCATCATCTAGAGGTGGGATGTTTTTCTAAACCACCACTGTGAAGTGGTGGATTTTGCTCACCAGTAACAGGAGAGACAGAGTCAGAAATGCCGTGAGCCTAACTGTTTACGGATGGCTTTTTAGTTTCTGTTAAATTGATATATATTAGAAGGATCAGAAAATCCGTGTGATCAGTACTGCACTAAACCACAGATATGATACAGAAGAAAACAAGAAACAGACTCTAAGTATATCGTTCTGTTCTGTGTACTTCCAGAAGATGGACTAAATTTTAACAGTGACTGTCAGCATCCATTCAGGTACTATTACTGTATGTGAAATAAAACCTCTCACACTGAGCCTGTTTATGTCAGATAGTTGTAACTTCATTGTCCTTAGCCTTAACACTTTCAGGCTACTGCCACCACTGCACTCTGTTTATAAACTGCTGTAAAGTCTTTTCTTTCTCTGTCAGTTGTATCCTGTGAAGTACATTCTATTCACTTACAGAGCAGGCAACTACACTAGAACAGGTGTAGGCTAATAGCATTTTCAAGTCCAATTTTCCTGCTGAAATCATAATCGCTGAACTGCACTATGCCTGGACACTCTCTTTTGTTGTCTTAGCTAACGTTTGTGAAACAAACATGCTACAGTAATTGTGGATATGGGTAGTCTGTGAGAGGCAGATGCCAAAAAGTACAGATCTTTGTTAAGGCCTCTCAATGCACCCTACCTATCCCCCCAATAGCAGAGGGGCTATTGTTGTATGCACAAGTTTTTAGGCTTGATGGGATTGCTGGGGAAGTAGATATCCATTACTGGTGTATCTCCAAACATTAATTCTTTCACACCATGTGGATGCTCTTGCTTTGACTCATTGAGGAATGTAGATTGCGTAGTCCATCCCTCACTCAGAGCATTTCATACCAGCAGCACAATCGTTTTCTCCCTTGTCATTCCTTTCTTCGTAAATACAGAATTGACAGGAATAAACAATACAGTTGTTTTGAGGAAATCTGCTAGGCAGCAACTAGTCAGACTTCAAACAAACAAAGCAAGGCTGTTTGGTGCGGCTGTGCATAGTCTACAAGTGGTGTCAGAAACTCTGCACAGTTTTTGATTGCCAGCATTGTAGTGTGGGGACTTGCGAAATGCATGAGCACTGACAGCTTTGGCTAGCCACTGGCAAAGGCAGAGGAGAGGGCAGCACAGGTGAGTTAGCAGTTTCTCTGCAGGCTCCCCAAAGACACACCTGTGATGACAGAGAAACAGTTCAGCTGGTATACCCACCCAGAAGCTGAGTGCATTGAGTGTGCAAGACATTCAGGTCCTGTAGAAGCAATGGACTATGAACAGTAAGAAGCAGTGATGTTTCTGCTGTGTGTACTGTGCTGGAGTTACAGTTCAGCATCTAACCTTCCTGTGTAAATTAAGCAAATTGTATCTGAAATGAGCTCTATATTAAATTTTGATCTATTAATGATTGTGTTATACTTAATGTATAGATCAAAACTCAGTAGCAGAACACAATCATTAAATAGTGCAGACAATATTAATTTGAAAGGTTCTTGGAGGCGTGGATATGCACAGTTAAAGCATTCATGTCATAATAATTGCTCTATAGCTATTCTTGAAAATGTTAATTTCAGTGGTTGCTGAAGCAGCCTAGAGATATATGCAAGGGACAAGAGCATTGGCCTTTTGAAAAAGGCAAAGCAACTCTTGAATGGGAGAAGAGGTAATACACATTTTCATACTTCATGCTCTATGCTTCTGGTTGCAGTTTAACATAAACCGAGCTTAATTCTACAGCTCCTGGAAGAAAGCTCTTTTTGGCTTTCAGTCAACGTTGTAGCTCTGTGATCTAAACTTTGGTGGATACAAACTATTGCTTAATGAGTCCAGCCTGTTCAGGTTTGTTAGTGTTTAACAATACTATTTACCTGTATTTCAAATGCTGCAAAAATTTTTGGAAAGAAAGATAAATCTAAGATTTATCAAAGTTTGACCCTTTTGTAACTGGACTTCCTGATTCTCCATAAGGTAAACTTGCTTGACCATCATTACATAATTTTCCAGAAATGTAGCCAATGTTTTTGTTTCATTTTAGTAATATAAGGTTAAGGCCTGTTTTTTCCAGGAATATTGGACGTGCTTATTAAAAAAATTCCAGATTCTTGGTCTTTATATTTACAGAGGTATATCCTTTTGTCACAGCGCCAAGGTAGATAATGTGTAGAATAAGTTTGCATTTTGTGATCTTTGTACATTTTTAGAAGCAGAGTTACTCTCAGCCAGAATTGAGCTAAGTGGTCAACTGACAAACCATAGGAATGAACAGTTTTTCATAGGTTTTCATAGGATTGGCATTTTCTCCTCATTGATATATTTTTTTGGAAATCATAAAATGTCTAACTGAATGCACAATGGAAAGAATGTATCTGATCTCCTCCAGCATGTTTTTCCTGGAACAGGGCAGTAGCTAAAAACAGAAAAGCAAAGCAGCACATTATGAAGTGTAGGTCAAGTATTCTGCCGTGTGTGCTGGTACTTTGCAAAATTCAGGTTTGTTGCACAGTTGACTAATCAGTGGTTATCATGGCAAAACTGTCATTGGTTATAGCAGTAGATCAGTTTTTTAAAAGGTCTTTAAGAAAAGTAGGCATGTATTCTGCAAATACATGTGTTCTGTTACCCTGCTTCATATGTGTTCAACAGATACCATGGTGCTTGGATAAAAATGTGCTCTCTCCTAAAAATGAAAACTTTGTAACTTGTGTACTAAAATTTGTCTCTTATTGTGGGAATGCTCTTGGGGCTGTAGTGCTTGATAAGGTGATTAATAGGCCAAGTAACCTACCACACAGTAATTTCTCTGAGTACATTTGCCACCCCTATTATTATGGTGTTACTGTTTGGATATCATTAGCACAAGGCTATTCATAACTCATTTGGAGGTCCAGGAAGCCAAAGAGCAAAGGAGGTGACTTCCTACAATGAGAGGAGAACAGCTGGTTGGCAAAAACTGTCCTTAGAGGAACTTTTGACATGAATTGTTCCGATGAAGAGGGGAGCAGCTGAGGTGGCCTCTGTATACAGGATTAGTGCTTTCTCCCTAGGAACTGGCATATGTGAAACACACGTCTATTGGAAGGGGCTCATGGCTCTTTTCATCCTCCTTCTCTAGTTGCTTTCCCTGAACTCTATTTGCCTCTAATTTTGTCATCATGCTGAATTTTAATGCTTCTTCTAGCACACATGTTGCATTGCTCTGGGGGAAGTTTAATTTGAATACTTTGGAAGTAAAAGTATCTAGATTCTCTCTTGTTCATAAGCCTCTGAAATAGGGAGAAATCTAAAATCCAAATTTGGGAACTCTGAGACTCTAAGAAGATACTCTTAAAATCTCGTAATAACGATCAGTTTTCTTACTTATAATTTTTAAGTTTTTAGAGAATTGGGTGGAAAAAATTGGTTTCACCCATGAATTAAACACTGTTTGATGAAATTTCCAAAACGATCATGCATTTATATTGGAGGCCTGCTTGTCTCCTATTCTTGTTACTTGCTTTATCACTCTATTCCCTGTCATTTCTTGTAGTGCAATTTTGAATTTTATATTCCTTAACTGCAAATGAGCCTGTATCCTTACATTGTCAGGTAGCATGATTTTTTAAATGACATTGTTTGAAACTAGAGGCAAACTTTCAAGTAGAACAAATAAAAATATACTAAAAAGAATTTTGTCAGTTGCACCTTGAAGACTGCAACTCTTCTACTCTCCTACTGAGAGTAACAATTTTAAAGATTATTGTTGCTCTACTTCAGACCTCCTCTAGCTGCTTGAACTCCACAAGCAGTTATTGGTCTTTGGCCTCAATCACTACAGGGCAAATAGTTCCAGTATAGACACTTTAAAACTCCATGAAGGTAGGTAGAGATATGTTTTTTTGTTGGTGGTTTGTAGTAAGTAGTAGAAGTATGACTTACGGGTAAATTATCATTTTGTCCATTTCAGAAAGTTTAAAATTTTTATGAAGAAAAAAAAATACAATCTGTCTTTTGCAACAACTGCCTACACCTGTTAATGACGTATTTCAGTGACAAATACAAGGTTTATCTAGAAAAGAGTATTTTGCACTTAAGCTAGAAGAGAGTATTGAGAAGGATATAGCTGTGTTACTAATTTTTATTTCCAGTTGCTTTTTTTCACATAGTTATATGAAATAATAAAGTTTATAGGGAAGCTAAATCAAGTAGTACCCAGAAACTTGCTTGCTTTCCCAGGACATATTTTCTTGACGTGTTTTTAAAGAATTTTTCTCTCATTTTCGTATGTAACAGATGTTTTTTTCCTTAAAAAAAATCCAAACCAAAAAACAAAAGACAAAAAACCCAAACCCAAATCAAAACAAACAACCAAAAAACCCCACAAAAAACCAGACCCAACCCCCCAAAAAGCTAGCATATTTATTCATAGGAAAAGTCATAAATTCACCTGGGAAAAAAAGTCTCTTTTATCCATCCCGTATGTTTCTGATGTTTGATTGTTGGAGATAGAGAGCTCTTTTAAAAAGAGCTCTTTTTCAAGCTTTTTAAAAAGGGTGGAATTGTCAGGATGCTCATGTGTATATTAGTAGAAGACTAGCCCTGGTATTTGCTTTTCTCTCACTCATATTCCATTTTAATTTCAAGAAAGTACTTCTGTATGTCTTTCACATTAAAAGTTAAATGATGATAAGCCCCAGTTTTTCTGTTTATCCTGTAAGATTCCTACATTGGTTATGTTTGATCTGCAAGGTGTTACTACAGAAAATGGAATAAATAATATGACATTCTGTTTTATAAACAATGGCCTGTCTGATTATTTTGATATTTGTTCATATCTAGTGAGTTTTTAAATTGCACCAGACACTACTAAGAAGTCTTCAGTTTGTTGACCATTTCTTTAAAGCTGGTACCTTTTGCATATGTGAGATTTTCTTCTCTCGAGGTCTGTGGTGTTCTTTATTTTGTTGGCTGCCACCTGTCTGAAGCAATCAGCCACTTCTTTCTCTTTCTCTGTACAAAAGGAAAATCCGGTCTTCCCATGGATGGTGGAAGGTAACAGGATAATCAGTTCAACAGTGATCCTCTGATGTCATTGTGGGAGCCCTGTAAAAGCGGATTATCTGTGACCCAGATAAAATAATTAGAAATTACTTGGACACTTACAAATAACTGATCTACTAATCTCATTTCCAAAGTTAAAAAAGGCCTGTCTCTCAATGTAACACTACCAGATGTTTCAGTTAAACAGCATCCTTTGCTGAGACTAATCTGAACCCTAATTTTGAAGGATTACCTTTGATTGTTTTTATTTCAAACACTAAACAGTGTTTTCATTTTTCCATATGTTCCAATAAACTATTTCTCTGGAAGAAAAGAAATTTTCCTAATTTTTCCACTACAGTCCATTTAATGTGATTTAATATTATTTATGTTAGTGTTGCAAAGAAAAAGTTTTCATTGAAATTATTTAGTAATTAACTTATTTCTCTGGGGCAGAACTATTTAATGGATAGGCTTTTATAAATTTAATAGATACCATGTGGCCTTTGTGCAAGGTAGTGGATGTATTATCATAAACTAAGTGGACAGTGACTTTATTAATTTAATTAATGCTACCAGGGTTTCCTGTTAATTAACTGTTTGAATGGTGTACAGTGATATGCCAATATCCTGTTGCATCAGTACTTTCTGGATGTGGAAAGGAGAAATTTCCTTCTATTTGCTTTAGGAGGTTAGAAGAGGAAATAGCATTCAACAGCCTGTCTGGTGCACAATATGGTTCCTACCACAAACATTTTTCCCCTTAGAAGCATTTTAAAGTGTTCATATTTGCCGTTTATTATTTCAGTGTTTTTCCTTTTCACCTTCAAGTACCTTCTAGTTAGTTTTTCAACCTTTTTATGAAGATAGAGTTTCAAAATAATGAAAATGTAGCTGCAGTTAATCTGTTAGTAGAATCAAAGGCTTTTTAATTCTTCACGTATTTTATAGTATTGATCCATTTCTGATTCAATATGCCGAGTGACAAGTGATCTAGTTCTGCTAAAATGCTTTTGGTCTTTAAAAATAAGTATCTTGTAATTAAAAATATTTGTAATCATATCTTTAATCAGATAATCTATTAAATACTATTTTGATTAGTGAATACTCAGGGCTTTTCCTGTTTTTTCAAACATGGCAGAAGTGTAATCAAGGAACTATTAATCCTCATAATTAAGTTTAGCATATTAAAAATTAGGATTGGTAGGGGAAATTAGGATTTCCAGGCAATTGTATTTTTTATGTGGCTATAATATAGTGTAAGATATAAAGTAATTGTAGAGGGAGAGCAAAGGGTATATAAACTATAACCCCAAATAGTAATTGGAAATGACTAACAGAAAATAACTCAATGTTAACATTGTCTTGTCTTCCTCATTATTCTTATCCCTTCCCCTTTTCCTGTCTCTACCTTTAATCCACCTATAGGTAGATCTCCTATTAGAAGACTACACAAAGTCCTATAAATTTAATTGTCAGGAATCAATAATGTCCTGGTCTTTGAACACAATTTTGTTAACTATGTAAATCCTTTTGTGTCTTTACCTTTTTTTTCTCCAATAAACTTGCAATTTGTTTAGCATTTTTAGTGAATGTATTCTGACAGCTTTAAATACATATATAATACCAATACTATAGAAGAATTAGAAAATACTAGTTTATTAAAAAAAACCCCTTCTTTTATGAGCTATTTAAAATGTAGGAATAAATACAAGTGTAAGATACTTTAGGTAAAAAATGATCTCATCTCTTTTATTTAAGTCACTGCATAATCCTATGTAAATATAAATACTTTTATTGAAATTAATAATTTACAATATTATAAGAAAAAAGTGCAAGTTAGAAAATGCAATCAAAGAGATTTTATATTACGCAAGTAGTATAAAATATTGTCAAATATCACGCTTAAATTTTCCCCAATTCATCACTCAAGAAGGAAGTCCTTTTACTAATCTATTTTTCTAATAGTAAAGGTAGTACCTTTAACCACTTAAGTAACTCTAAAAATAATGTTTGAGTGTCCCAGGGGCTGAGTACATTTTTTTTACATGTTGCTTGTCAGATTTAGGTATCAGACCATTAAAATGGCTTCTGTGTGAAGATCAACAACTAGCTTTATTAAGTACTTTTTCCCTGATATTTTTGTCTTAAGAAGGTGTTTGTAAGTACCAATAAATATGTTTTGTCATGTCTCTTGTCAAGCAGCTATCTGCACCAAACACACCATGGATTTGAAATAGCCTGAAGTTAGGAGATCTGCTTTTATTGCCTCCATTGTAGATGCATCCCTTATTTGTTATCAGACGTTTTGATTGAATCATTTTCTGATACCCGATAAATAAATTGGAAATCTATTTAACTAAATTAATCAGAGCTTAGTGGAGTGCAGGATTATTCCCTAGATGTAACATAGTATAGCTTCATTTTTCATTTAGCACATGAGTCTGATACAGGGATTAAAAGTTAAAACAGAACTAATAATTTTCAGGCTGAACATAATTATAATTGATAAAATTAATCATATAATCTTACGTGAGAAGTCTAGATTAAGACAACAGTGAAAAAAAGTGGCCAGAAGTAAACGTGAAGTATATTTAATGCAAAAAAGAGAAAATTTCTGAAATACAATGTATTCTTTCTATGTTTAGCATTTTATGTTGAGTTGCTCGCCTGCCACTTGCATACACACCATGAAAGATGTTAGATAGAAGGAAAAAAACCCCCCATTTATATAAAGGATATTGTCTTGAACTTTCAGATAAAAGCAGAGACTGCAAATCCAGGAAGGCTTGCAAGTTTCGTTTTTTCTTTTTCTGCTTCATCATACTTTTCTGCTAATTCACCTGTACTGAACATTTGAAAATACTAAAAGCATGGCATAATGCTTACATTCTTCTACTGCAAATATTTAATAGAGCTGTAATGATTGCATGTTACTTCAAGCAAACACAGAAGAAAAATTGAACCAGGGATTGTGGCTGCATGCTTTGGAGTTAGTCCTGTAAGTTACAAATTACACCTTACGCTTTGGAAAGCATGAATCAGGAAGTGAAAAATATCCTTTGCATGTGCTTTTTTCATCATGTGTTAGTTCATGATGAAACCCATCCTGTAGCACAGTTTGTTAAACAGTCCATGTGATCTTTTAAAATTTTTTTTGGCAGTTGGTTATGCTAAATGAAAATGTAGATATGAAAGATATAGTTCTCTTAGGAGCTACCATGGATGCATTCATTTGCAAGCAGATCTGAAGTTGGTTTGCAGAACTCTGTCACTGCTATTACATGTTTCTTTCTCTCCATTCTCCTCTTTCCTCTTGCAGCAGTCTTAGCTTTGGCAGTAGCTTACTTGGCTTAAAATAAGCAAGCTGCTCTTACGGACTTGTAGTGTATCCTCAAAGTCAAAAAACCCCCCATTTCTCCTCCCCTCAGCAGAATCTGAACACTTTACCCTTTCCCTGTTGTTTTAAACTGATAATGTTGTTAATGATTCCTGTGTTTATTTCCTCTAATTTCTTTTGCCTATCTCACTAAGGTGTGATTTTTTTTTTCTCTAGCTGCTTTAAGATGCTTATTGTTGGGTATGTATCTCTGAATAACCAGGTGCAGGAACAGTTTTTGTTTCCAATCTGAATGATGACTTTGAGAATCCAGATGATCCATCAAGTCAAATTAATCAGTTGTGTGTTTGTCAATTTCATCTTGTATTCACTTGTAAATTTTAATGGATTTCTAGAGTTAGAGATTACTAGGACTCCATAGATATACAATATTTGCTCTTATCAAGTTATTTTAAACTTTTGGATGAGTGCCAGTGCTCCAAAAGGTTTTAACATTAGCATTAGCTTTGAGTCTTGAAAAAAAAAAATCTTAGCAGAGTTCTATTTGTATTAATAGTAATCCAAGCTGATAGTAGATGCAGACAGCCAAAGCCTCTTAGGCTGAACACAGTAATTCTGATGTTGTAGCAAAACCTTGGTATACATCAAATGCATAATTAAGAGAGATGATATTCTGGTTGAAAGCCATTTGTGAGAGGTTCTAATGAGCAGAACACCTTGTCATTCAGAAGAATAGTGGTTATTCTGGTCCTCTGTCTCCAAAAGAAGAATAATTCATGTCTGAGAAGGAAGCCTCAAATAACAGGTCAAAACTCAACTGTGGTACTCTCCTTTTCCTTCATCTCCTGTCTCCAGAGGGGCTACTGATTTCCTGGGGTGCTGTGAAGTTTCACTTTCATGTGAAAAGGTAAATTGGTTCACTCTGAAATGAAAGTACATTTCAAATGAGCCTGTTCGGCAGCAGTGTTGGGGGAGGGAATGTATGAAGGGCATTTTGTTTCTTAAGTTTGGTCACCAGCACCTGTAAGGAGCTAAACTTTAGAGCAATGTTTCTTTGCTAGTTTGCAGCTTTTAAAATGTGGCTCTAATTTTTTTTTTAATTCTGAAAATGTATCTCAGAAGTGAAGGACTTGCTGCTCAGTCCCAATTTCTTTAGTCAAGCGAAGATAATCTAAAGTATATGTTGTCATTTTAAGGAAAGGGGAAGGGGGAAGGAAGGAAGCAGGGAATGAAGGAAAAGAAGAAAAAGGAAAGGAAGGAAGGAAGATACAACTTCCAGTCTGCCGGTCCTGTTTTGTTGATGTAACTTAATTAATTCAATGGGTTACATTTTTGAGAGGAGCAGATCCTGAATAGAATTTTGATAACATGCCATGACAATGCTTAAAATACAACTTCCAGTTTCCAATCTGTGATATCCCCCCAAAAATCTCAAACACAACATTTTAGGCAGCAGTACAAGTGTATAACAAATAAGCAGTGTGCAGAAATGTAGCAAAAAGCCATATTTAAGGTATTTGGTATTGTTACTTCTGCACCCAAAGCTTGTTTAAAGGCCCCTTTTTTGAAATGATAGCATAAATCTTCCATAGCTACAAATCAATTTAGCATCTGAGTAGCATGTTGCTGTTCTACTGTGACCATTTGCCATTATTGCTTTCAAACACGCCAATATTATTTTGTACTATTGGATGGAAAACTTTGAGTTGACCAGAGAGTAATTCCTAGAACTGAGATATTTTTGCAGTTACAGAAGGCACTATAGCATCTCATGAAAATGCTGTTACCACCTTGCTGAAATGCCACAGGAGTAATCTCTTGTTCAGTTTCTTTAAATCTTATTGTTTTATTTTTTATTTTTTTCTAAATTATTTATTTATTTTCTAAAAAAATTCTTCTTTATTTATTTTTATTCAAAAAGCTGTGTATGAATTTCTGTGTTCGGCAAAGGTGCTGTTTGTTCTGACAAAAGCTGAACAAAAAGCCAGTCCAAGGAAGCAAAGTATTCCTTTGCTGTGCAGTCAGGTCCTGCCCTAACAAGGAGAATGACTTGTGTCTTGTAATGCTTTCCTGACACTGGTGGCAGGTGAGGGAAGACAGATTTGTAAGGTGAGAGGAGCAGCAGTTTACCTGTGGGAATCACGCAACAGGCAACATTTACAATTTGCTGCCTTCAGTCCTTTCCTCCCTCACTGCTGAGTGGGTGTTAAAACCCACCCAATGATGGGGCCAGAAAGATTTACGTAATCTGCTCTGGGCATGCCTTCTCTACACAAGCTTCTGGGCAAGAAATTGTGCATCCTGGTGGATTGGCATGAGAAAAGGGGAGTTTTCTCCTTTGCCATAGTGCATCTGGAATTCAGCTGGGTAGGTCGTGGACATAATTAAGATTTTTGCCATTTAGTGTGTGGTAAGGGATCCTGTTCCAAAACTCATCTGAGCTGGAAAGTGGAGTAGAAGGACAAAACTTGGCAAGGGAGTTGGGGCCACTCGTGTCTGGTGGATCAGGGAATCAGCTTCCTGTTCATTATTTCCTACTCGCATTTCATCCTTCCCCCTTAAAACTTTTATAAAGATAGGGGCAGAGTCCTAGCTGTGCCTGCACTGAATTGCATGCACTGATGGCAGGAACAATCTGTATGGTTTTTATTGCTAGGTAATGTTTCCACATGACAATGAAGTTGCAGCCTAATTAAACCCCAGTTCTTTTGTCTGTATGTTGTTGGGACAATTGAGATTAGCTCTTGGTCTTATTCAAATGCTACTGTAATTTCACAGGTGCATTATGTGCATTCCTTAATCAATGAAAAGTAAAAGGAAATACCACACTACCAATGAAAAGGAGTTGAAACAATGAGGAATATTTCAATTAATTGTGTTTTCAACTTCATGAGTGATTTTGGGACATAATGAATGATGAGTATGTATTGAAAACCCTACGTGATACTCACAAAGGAAGCCTTTTTGTGAAATTCATAGTGAAAAGCGAGAAAAAAGTGCTATTGGTAGTTTTAAAAATTTTCTTTGGGGATGATCTAAACTAAAATTGATCTGTTAATTATAAAACATTAAGAAAAGTAAAGTATGCATTTAAGTTGCTGATAGCTGCAGGATTGCCTTCACTGTGCACACTGCTGATAGCTGCAGGATTGCCTTTACTATGCAACTTTTATATTTTAAGAGAACAATTTTTATATTTGGCATTTAACTGTAGGAACTGTAGAAATGGTATATTTTCAGTGGTCCTATTTGTGTTGTAGTACTCATGAAGATAACGGTTTTAAAACTTCTGACTATCTCCTGCTTTTGAAAATACATCTGTTAATGGTTGCATTTTACTAACTTTTTCTGTGGTTATCTCAGTGGAATACTCCAAGTCTGGAATGAGTGCTTGTGGAAAGTATGTTAAGAGTGTACCTTACACAAATGGCTTCTAAATGTCCCCTGAATTAAATGTAATATCTGAATTCATTTTAGCTGTAATAATGCTGTATGGTTTTGTTGACATTCTTTGGTATTGCAATCAAGCTACACAGTATAGTTTTGTATCATGCTTGCAAAAATTGTTTAACAGACTGAGTGAAATTTTTGTGTGTAATCTCATATTTATTTAAAACTAATATGGCAGATATGTAATATGCAACCTGCTGAACTAATGTCAAAGCAGTGTACAGTAATAATTAATTCCCTGTTTTATTTCCTTGTTTTCCTAAGGACATTTTAAAAGTTAGGAATGTAAATAAATACTTTTTCATTGTGTTTTCTTTTCTTCAACAGGACACTACAAGTATAGAAAAAATGTCAAACTGTTGTGAAGACATGTAAGTTCTGTAAAATTCCTACATTTCTGAAATGCTAAGGGAGTAGGGTTTTTTTTTTTAAACTGGCTGAGACAGTAAAGGAACTAAAGGCACTGTGTTAAGATGATTTGGCATGTACTGTGCTCTGTACTTCCTATCTCTAGGAGCACCTCACTAATCTTTTAATACTGGTTATACACAAAGTAGTCTCATGTTGTTCCCTTTCTTTCTCTACCCAAAGCCAGGGGAACTATATCTCCTTTCAAAAGTACAGATCAAAAGATGCTTTCTGCTGTGTTTTGACATACATTTCATTGATTCTGAGGTCTCCTCTGCTTCAAAAGGTGCCTGTGTTTGATTGATGACACAGATAGTTTGTGTTCTCCAAAGTTAAGTCTCCAGCTGCATGTCGTAATGAAATAAAAGTTGAATTTGTGATGCTTGTACACAATTCATCAGAGTCCAGTGATGGATTGCCAGCCAACCTACATTGTCGTAGCTGACTGAAGTGCACTGTGGGCGTGCTGTCTTTCACTAATAATGCTGTCTTCTGTAGATCGAGGCCCCGAAAGCCATGGCAGCAGACCTTCTCAGAAGTTTTTGGCACTCACTGGAAGATTCTGTGGTTTATTCCTTTCAGGCAGAGGCAACCACTGCGTGTTCCTTACCACTTTGCCAATCATGTCTAAACAGATGGATGGTGGGCACAGATGGATCCTCCATGCTGGAAGTGCATTACAGGTTTTATGATAATAGGACTATGACAGTCTTCAAGTCAATTAAAATCCAGTCGTAGGCATCACAGTGTGCCCCAGGCATTATTTTAGTTATGGGCTTGATTGTGTTCTGAGCTTAATGCAAGTTAAACAATCAACTTCATGCATATTTACTTTCAAATTAGCTTTCCAAAGAGATTCCTTTTGTCTTTGAGCTTAATACCAAAACAAACAACTGGAATGTAGTCTTCATCCAGTTTGATAGTGGCTCTTTTTTTTTTGTTGTTTAGGAAGCACTGAAGTTTACATTGATAGTTTGATTTCTCACTAAGTGTCTTATTCTGCCTTGAATTTTTTTTAAGGTTTTTTATCAGTAGGTTTGTCTGGATAATAATAATGTCTTTTCTTCCTGCTACATGTGTTTAAATTCCCTGATTCTGCCACTTATTTATGACATGCAAAAGTAAACCTGCAGCACCGCACTGTAAAATGTAACATTTAAAACTGAAGCAGACTACTTCCTAAACCTTTCTGAGACAGATTTTGTAAATGCACGGAAATGTGTGTGTTTGCATAGGGAAATCCAACATCTTACAGTTATCTTTTGACCTAGATATGATGTTAGTGAAAAGTGTTAATGTCTTTATGTTAGAGAGAGGGATTAGATATTTCAGGGTAAACTATGCAGATGCAAAGCATGTTTTCCCTTTATCCCAAGGATTTGAATCAGCAATAATCAACAAAGAAGTTGCATGGTGCAAATACTAGATTGATTACTTTTTAAAAATGCAGATGTAATTAGTTAGCATAATGTACCATAAAGAAGAGTATATTGTCAATGAAGTAAAAAAAAAAAATTATATTTACTTTTCTTTAGTCTTGATTAGCTGGAATTGGTCTAAGTGTTTGTGTATTGAAAATAAAAGTAATTAAAATATTTCTACATAAACATAGATTTGCTACTAACATGTACAGTGAAGTATATTAACTCATTTAATAGGGTACTATATTGATGTAAGTAGTTTTTTGTTCCTTTGAGTATGGAAGTAGTCAACCAAAGAAAGCATCCTTCAGATCTGGTAAAATGATAACGATTGCCAAAGCACCAGCTTGGTCTTCCGGTATCTGGAAAAATTAAGTACTTATTTTAGCCCTCTGTATCTGTACAAATATCAGCTTGAGATGATTGTGAAAACTACTGTGAATTTCTAGGAGAAGTTCACAGCTCAGTGTTTTCAGTTATGCTGCTTACTGCGTTTGTTGCATAGTCTAACTGGACTAGGACCCGTCTTAAATAGCAGCCATGCAACAGGACACAATAAAAACCACAAAGTCAGGATTTAGTATATGTAGATTTTGCAGAAAATAATAGTTTATTTATGAACAGTTAATTCAAAAAAGAAGAGTCAGATTTGTGATGAATGGTGTTCACAATGAATTTTTAGATCAACTCTTTAAAAGTCTTAATACAGTTACTGCCAATGTTAGGTGTCTATTTGTCAAATTAACAGATTTTGATGATCCATTGAAAGTTCCAAAAAGTGCATCTTAAAAATCACTTAACTTTAAACTTTTGTAAATGTCTAACATTTGATCCAACTTTACTTTCCCTGTCCTTTTAAAAATAGATGTGATTTGATTAATTTAAATTTCAAACCTAATGTTAAACCATTTTCCATTTTTTTTTGCCATTTGTAGTGATCTTAGACTTTCTTTTGAGTGGTATTGGTAGCAGTATTTAAACAAAAAGAAGTTTGAGGAAATGGATGAAAAGACTGAAGCAGTGCTTGAAATTGAAAAGAATGTGGATATCCATAATAAAGTAAAGGCTCTATTTCTTTTTTCTCCCCCCCCCCCCCCCGCGCTTCGGTGTCAAC
>VZRL01003263.1:198430-291892 GCA_013397895.1 Origma solitaria
CCCCCCCCGGTCTCTGGGATATACAGGGAAATAATATTTCATTTTCTGTGCCAATATTTAAATGTTCCATGAGCAAAACAGTTTAAAATTTTTAATGCTAATCAGTTATCATAGCAGATTGATGAGCCTTATTCAGAAAGAGAACCAAGAATTTAAGTGTTTCGGTATGTTTATCGCGGGGCGTATAATTGTGCGTTCAGCTTCCCGGCGTGGCTGTTTCGGTGGCTGTGACCGTGCACGGAGCGCCAGGGCTGTGTCAGGAGCCTTAGTGACAGAGGCGCGGGTGGCTCTCGAGGCGGGGCGGCTGCGGAATGGTGCGGGGGGCTGTGCGCGGCCCCGGGCGCGCCCCTTGCCGCCCGCCGTGCGCGCCGCCGCCGCCCGGGACCGCGCACTGCCCGCGCGGAGCCGTTCCGCCCCCCTCCCTCCCGAGCCGCTGCCAGCGGGAAATTAGGAAACCTCTGAATTCCGAGGCACTCGCTTAGATGACTGAAAGACGAACCTGGACGTCCCAGCAAGTGACGTTGGTGCTGATTTCACAAATTCACGTTCTCAAATGTTTCCAAATTGTTGGATTTCCTTTAAAATCTACTTTATCTCAGTCTTCTATTCATCATAACATTAGGGTGTGTATAATACGTAACGTGAGTCATATGTAACAGGAATCACATGTAACATGATTTAAGACCGCTAGTTCATTTCTGTCCCTTTTCTAAGTATTTGGAGGACAGAAGGGAGAATTTGGAGAGGCTTGATATTTTATGAGGTACTGAACTTTATTCTTTGAATGAGAGGCCTCTAAAATGGTAGAAGTAATAATTTTGTTTTAAATTTAACCAAATGACCCTATCATGTTATTAGTTTCTCCGAGTAATGTTTCTGACACTAATTCTCAGAAAGAGTTGTTCTATCGGGAAACATCAGACAGACTTTAATGATCCAGTCTGAAATCCTTCAGGCCTTGAAATTCTTTTACCCTTCGAACTGCTCCTTTCTTTTTCTCCAGGTGTTTCTTATGATTGTTTATTTTAGTAGAAACTGCATTCTTAAGATTGATTAGGATTTCTCATTTTTAAGCATTTAAACATTTTTATAGGCAGTGTTGCTGTATATCATCCTAATATAATATCAGAGCAACACATGCTTTATTGAGAAATGTGAATATTATCTTCTGACTTGGCAATATTTAATTTTATGAGAGGCACAAAGAGATCTTAAAGAACCAATGAACTCCCCCCTGCAAATATTGGAAAGTAGCTGGTTTATTTGCAGTGTGGGGTAACTCCTGGTAGAACTGAAGTTGCTAACTTGCTATCTTCTCGTAATCAGAGATGTGAGATTTCACTTGAAAAATTCTGATGTCTGAAATAAAAGATGATACTTTAAATAATGTCTCTGAATCTGTCTTCTGATGTCTTGCTTTGAAGGAGAGGTTCTGTCATACAGCTGGTGTAGTAATTCAGGTACACAATCATTTTCAGTCTAGAGAAGGTGTTACGAGTCTTGAATTCTCATACACTTGGAATTTTAAGAGAAAATTTTCTATGCATCGGTCTTTATTAATATATATAACTTTTAAAATATGTTCTGGGCTGTTCTTCAGGTTTTCCTGATAGTTATTTTGATTCATTACTTTATAAATACTTGGTTAATAAAGCACCAAGTGGGGTGTCATGTGTCCTGTTTTAACCCCAGCCAGCAGTTTAAGCTCCACGCAGCTACTCAGTCGTTTCCCAACAGGATGAGAGAGAGAACTGGAGGAGTAAAAATATGAAAACTCTTGGGTTGAGATAAAGACAGTCAACAGGTTTGCTAGATAAAGCAAAAGCCACACACACAAGCAAAGCAAAATAAGGAATTAATTCACTGCTTTCCATGGTCAGGAAGGTGTTCAGCCAGCTTGTAGTAAAGCAGAACTGCAGCGTAGGTGACAATGACTGGGGAAGACAAACACCATCACTCCAAACATTCTCGTGTTCCTCCTTCCCCAGATCTACTTGCTGAACATGATATCATGTGGTATGGAATATCCCTGGAGCCAGTTGGGGTCAACTGTCCCAGGTGTGTCCCCTCCCAGCCTGCTTGGTGGGATGGTGTAAGGAGAAAAAAGGCCCTGGTGCTGTGTTTTCTTATGGCTCAGCCGTAAGGAAAACCTTCCTGTGTTAACACTCTTCCCAGCACAAATCCAAAACACAGCACTGCAATAGCTACTCTGAAGAAAATTAACTTTACCCCAGCCATGACCAGTGCATCATGACAAATCACATCATCATTCACATTCAAAATTCAGGATATTTCACTGTTCATGTGACCATGTTTGGTTGATGAGAAGCTCAACACGATCTGGTAATGTGCACTTTCAGTGCAGGAAACCACCTGTTCCGTGGGCTGCATCATTAGTGTGGCAAACAGGTTGAGGGGCAAGATTTTTTCCCACTAATAAATTGAATCTTATTCTAAATTAGTTGAAGTATTAGGACCTCAGAGCTAACTGTGTGATGCTGAATGCTGCTAGGAACTGCTTTTGGGAAGAACAGGTACTTCTAAATACTGTGTCCATAGTTAGGTGACATACTATGTGACTGGATACTTCAGAAAACATTTCCCAAAAAATTTTTGCACTGCTTTCTCAGTGGCTGAGCATTTGAACTTGGGAGGCATTGAAATCTGTGGCTGCATTAGGCCTAGGATTTCAGCTCTGCTGAAATTATCCTGTGGCATCTTGTGTCTTGGCCAGAGTATGGCAGAGTAATTAAAGCCAGCTGTTGCAACAAGGGCCACCTAAGTGTCACCTGTATAACTATAGGAATAGCTTATATTTACAGTGGTTTTCAAGTTAGAAAATATCAAATGTAACTTATAATTTCTGTGCATTTCTGGGTATTTCTGTGCACATTCCCAGGACTGGTATCTGTATATCACTGTGTAGTCTACAGATAGAAAATAATCATTTTATCTTTAACAGGCAGAAAAAAAATACTGATTTTTGTAAACCAGCATTCTGCATTTGGTAGGTCACACATGGGCATGTGATTGACTTTTATTAATTTGTTTTTAGTTTGATCTTGACTGTTTTCAAATAATGCCGAAAAATGTTCATACTGGAATTGTTGAAAATTATGAGGTCTAACACTGATTATGTCTGAATGGATAATGTACGAGATGAATGACTGAATAATATCAAAACAGGAAAGCATACTCTGGTATTCTTTTAATCAAATATGAAAATGCAAGAGTATGCTCAACTGATAAGCAATATCTTGTTTTTATTTATCTTTGTTTATTTAATTAATGCAATATTTTTGCGGGGTTTTTTTAAAAATTGATTTAAGTTATGGTTTATTTTTTTCATTCCTACTGAGAATTCTTTTGTCCTGTATTTTTATGAAATCTTATTTTTAAATAAAAAAAATAAAATAAAAATTAAAATTTTCTTTCACTCCATTTGATTTGCATTGATTTAAAGTTGTGTAAATAGTTTGCTAATATTTTTCAAACTTATTTGTAGATTTTCCTAACTCTGCTGTAAATTACTCTTATTGCTGTATATTTTTTATTTTGACAGGTAAAAATGCTACAATCCCAAATGATTGTTTTGAAAACATGAACTGTGAAAATTTACTGAATAGTTAGTGAGGTACTTGTTATCTGAGCTTTGTTGTTTGCTTTTAAGAGTTGGTGGATGTATTGAAATGTTGGTGGATGTATTGAAAATTTTCTCTGTTAGAGAAACAGAGACTAATACATTTAATAATATGTACTAGAGAATAATACACATAATTAATTCTACTGATACACAACTAATATTGGAATAACAATACTGTTTATAGTGTTGGTTAACTTTCTTGCCTATGGAATCTCAGTTCCAACCAGAGTAAGAACCTCTGATGTAGGTATAAACTAAGATTTATGTAAATTGCCATTTTTCAAATTGCAAAAATAGAGTTTGTGTTTTTTTAATCTTTGGCTTGTATTTTTTAATTTTACAATATATTAGATCATTCATCCTTGGAGCAGTTTTTGAGAGACCTAAATGAATCTGAATCTGCAGGTCTTCTGTTTTGTATACATGGGAATCTATGTCAGATTTTGATACGGAAGAGTTTCACACATTTTGATCTATTTCAAATGAGATACTGGCTATAAAGATGTAGAAAGAAATGCAGCAGTGGCCACAGGAAAAAATTTTAGAGAACAATAGAACAAAAGCTGCTGGGTGTGGTGTGAGCAGTAGTCTCAGCTTTAGAAGTGCAGGGAAGATTTTAGACACCTGGGAAGATCCACTGCAAGACTAGTGAACCCAAGAAAAAAAACCCAATGGTTATGCCTGCAAGGAAATGATTCAAATAGCTGAACTGTGTCACTTCATGAATCAGGAAGCACAACCACACGGTGATGGTTTGTGGTACAGGCATTGCATCTTCTGTTTCAACCCAAGAACCGGATTCTACTAATAACAGTAATAAAAATCACGTCCATAGTGATCTTTCCACAATAGCATAAAGCCAGCCTGTATAATTCTGTGTTCTGTGCATAGTTCAGAAAAAGCTGTTTTAACCTGCTGCCAAAATGTCAGTTTCTCTTGCCTGAAATTTCAGTGGGCCTCTTTCCCCACATAATATTTTCAAATCTGGTTATTATTGTCTCTGAAATGAAATTTATTTAATATTTACAAATTAGACACAACTGACTTGTGTGAGGGCATGCAATCTTTTCAGTGTGTGGAAGCAGGGATCTATTCCCAGTTGCCCATAAAAATAATTTCAATATGTACACTCCAGTATTTTTAGTGCCTAAAGCTCCTGAAAGTGTTTCTTGATGTGTTCTGCCCCTTTGTAAACTAAATGAAACAGAACAGTACTTTGAGTCTGTAAATTCATTTTAAGAGGGCAACCAGCTAGTACAGATGAACAAATACTTGCAAACACTCCTGTAGTCTGAGTAATTACCCATATGAGCCCAAATAATACTAGTGTGGAAGGGCAATTGGAGGCAAAATTGCACCCTGTGTACTTCCAGCTGAGTAAACAGGCTTGAGGAAGGATGGAGGATGTGTTAGTCTGAATAAAATAAAACTAAACTAATCTGAAAAAAACCAGGCCATAATTTATATCAGTTACAGCACATTCTTTGTATATCCTCTAGTTTCACAATATTTTTCCCATAAGACTTCCCATCTCAAAAACTTTCTCTTTGCTGAAGGCTCAGTGTGAGAACAGGCATGTGCAGCAGAGGCTTTGTATGCAGTAAGCCAAAAAGCGTTATTTCTGTTGCACAGAGATGAACATAAAATAAACTGTATGGGTGCTGCTGAGGAGTAACAACTCTTTCAAGCCCAAGTAATAATTTATTCCCAAATACAACATGATTTTGCTGTTTAGGGTATGCTTCCCAACCTCACTTTTATTCCATGAAACTTGGACTTTTTCTGTAGCTGAGGGCAAAATTCCCCAAAATCCACAGTGTGTTGGCTGCCATGTGGGTAATGAGTGCCTCTTTTTTGGTAAGTATGAAGTCTAGGGTGTGTAAGTGCGGACAGTGCAGTAATTTGAGCCCTATAGAGGTGGAATTTGATAATTTGTTTTGATAGCTAGTGGGTACTAAATCACTTGGTTAGACTGCAAGTCTAGGATTAAGAATACCTTCCTTCAGTTCTCTGTGTGACCTCTGGTTCTCTCGGTGAAGACACCTGGGTTTCCAAAGTGGGAGATGTGCAAACCTGCAATGCCGAAGGGGTACTGTCCAGGTCACAGAAACCCGGATAATCCACTTCAGAAAAACAGCCATATCCCACAGGTCAGGTAAGGAATCTGGGCTGCCAAACATCCAGCAGTGCATAGGTGACTGGAATTTAAAGTATATGTGTTACCCAGCTCATCCTGATAAACTGTTTGGATACACCAATGATGAAGAAGAGAGGTCATGTAAGAAACTGTATTTTGTTTTCTACCTTCGAATTTGGATTAAACGAAAGGATAACAGATGAGTGTATCATAGGTAATCATTTGAGATAAATTTATTTTGCTTTCAAATATTGAAGTTTTATGTTTTTGCCTTTATTATAGAAAGTACTTGTAGGGAAATTGAAAATTTCTGCATCCAATTTGGCTCTTTTCTGCACAATTACATATTCAGGGCATACAGAAACACATACATGTAGCATGTGTATGGATGAGGAATAGGTCTGGTTATTTATCACTAACAGCCAGGACTGGAAAATTTTATTGTTTCTTCATTCACCAGTAGTACATCTTCAGCATCATCAGCTGTTCAGCTTTATGTTGAAGCTGTTTTATTTGGCACTGAAAAATCAGAATATGGTTTCCCTGTTCTTCTGCCTTAATACTCTCAAAACAAAAAAAGCCAAGAGGCTTTTTTTCCTTGGAGTAGTCAAATGATCTCATAGCCTCATAGCTCTGAAAAAATATTCCTACAGAGTCAAATGTCACAAGTACTACCTTCATATCCTTGGGTAGTGAGAAGCCACAGCAACATGTATGAACTAGGAAAGGAGATGCACTGCCTTTTCCACTGGTTCAAGTGTGTTCTTTACTTCTGTTTTTTTAGTCATTTTTTGGTGCATGCTGGAGAGTCAGGAACCTTGTTTGAGGAATAAAGCATGGATTTTTAACCTAGTGTTGTGTTCAGGTAGTAGAAATAACAGCACTGCAGCCGTGGCACATCAGGCAGAGACAGGGCTGCAGAGGAGTCTGTGAGTAGCAATGTGGCTCTGTGACCCTTCTTTCTTCTGGCTTTTTTTTTATATGAACAGAGAGATCTAGCACCATCCTCCATGTCTGAGAGCAGTATTTCCCTGTTGGTGGGAGAGGAGCGCTTTATAAAGTCAGGGAAATAAAATTTTTGTTACCAGTGCAGTGGAAGCATTTCAGAATTACTTTTCCTGCAAGAAGCTTGGGCACTGCTCTGTTTCCCCAGGTGAGGTATCTGAGCAGGAGTTTCTCTTTTCTCTGACAGACTCTGTAAGCTTCTTTCGTCAGGTCAAAGGACTCAAGTATTGTCACTTGAAACAAGTGCTTGAAGTCAGGTTGAATTCAAGCACTCCACTTTTTCTCATCTTTGGATTAGACAGTGGCTTGCCCTGCACCAAAAGACAGGCAAATTGAAGGATTGGACATTCTCTTCTAAAAGAGCTGCTTTGTGGAAAGATGCGCATAAAATCTAAACTGTAAAATGCCAACACATATTTGCTGATGTTCTACTGAGCACCTAAATGGAGAATTCCTACACAGTGAATTCAACAACCTCTACAGCTTCTTAAAAAAAGATAAGGGACAAGGATTGTGGTCATGTGAGCACCTTAGAATGAGAACTCAAAACGAACTGGGCATCTCAGCACCATAGTGTCTAAGAACCTGCTGCATAAACACAGCTTTACTTGCAGCCTTCCAGAATAAAGGTATGGCTGGACCTCAGTAAGCGAATACAAGGAGATGCACACACTGAATTAAATAAATAATTTTTCAGGACCCGATTTATGACTGTTCAATGAAATCAGAATGCTTTTAAACATCTAATTTTGTCCTGATTAGCTCAATCAATAGTTTTTTTCAATAGAAAATGACAGCTTAAATTGGACTTTTCTCACAACAAAATGCTTGGATCTGAAGAATGTTTCAACAGAATGTTTTTCACATTTTTGAATCAATGCCATTTCACTTTACTTTTTCACTCAAAGTGAATTTTGGCTCAGTATGTTTTGAAATCTCTGTTTTGGCACACAAATCCTCCTGTTGGCAAGGTGGTGCTAAAAAGACATTTTTGCAGCCTGTAGACCTCAAATTTCCAAGATCAATTACTTTCAAAAAGTGTGCAATCATGCTTGTGTTATTTTAGTAAACCTTTATCTTCACTATCACTAATACTCCGTCTCTGTTTATTAGTCTGTTCCTGATGGTATCACATGTGGCATGAAGGTCAGTTCTTGGTGCTGCAGGGTAGGTTTGTCATGTTAACAGCAGGCCACAATTAAATATATTGAAACTGTTCATATGTAAAAGCTATTTATGGGTCAAAGCAGTGGTGTTTTTGTCACTAAGTTCATACTAATTTTCAAGTAGTAGCAGTTTTAGTGAAAAAAAAAGGTCTTATTTGGTCCCTTTATCCTTTCCACTGCCATCAGTTCAGCTGCTTTTTTTCTGTTAAGCACAACTCCTTGTAGATTTCCCATGGAATAGCTGAGTTATGGATGGATGTATTTGGATGGGACATAGAGTGCACCCTTCCTGAGTCTTCCTGCAAATTACCTAGAGAACTAATTTTTCGAAAACTGGACATTTCAAGTTTGCCAAAAATGCAGATACTTAGAAGGTTTAGCACTGATGGAAGTGTTGAACTTCAGCCACAGTCATGTCCAATTGATCAGATTTCTCACCTGCCTGCCTTTCTCACAGCAGCAAAATTATTCCTTTTCCGAATCTACTAGCCAGCCAAATTGATATCCAGGTACCTCAGAGAGTCTTCTCATTAAAAGGTAGGTGCTGTTTTCTGAAAAATGAATTCAAAGGCAATTGAAAAGTCAGAGGTTAATGTTACACCTACGATGTGTCACTCTCTACTCATCCTACTTTAACTGCCTAGAAAAAAAAAGAAAAATTAACTGTCACAGTTGAAATTGGTGTGCGTGTATGGATTCATGTGGACAGTTTTGCAGTTTTGGAGAAGCTGAATGAAGCTATTATTCTTACAAATAGGTCTTGAATTAATCTGAACAGCAGATGATACAGAATAGCATTTAGTTGAAACAATTATCTCAATTGCATCTCTTTAGTTTGAGAAAGTCAACAATGGCAAATTTTCTGATGGTGATTTTGCAGCTGATTCTGATAAAAGATTAAACTATTTTTAAAAAGCACATTGTTTCTGTTTATTAAATTTTGGGGAAAAAGATATGTGAATGGTGAAAGAGCAGTTTATTTTCTCGTAAAAGATTGGCAGTAAATAACATTGATGTACTGCTGAAAAGGGGGTGGAGAGAAGGGTATTATGTCTCCGTCTCTGAGAATACTGATGAGGCTCCACATGTCCGCTTATCATTACCAGGTCTAATAAAGATTTTGCCAAATGTACCTTGAATGAACTTTCGGTTATAATTCCTTTAGTTTTTGATTGTGAAAATCTGTATTGTATTACAATACAATGGTACTACAGTGGTAGTTGTGTACAAAACCAATGCTGTGTATTGTGAGCTGTACTTATTTATCATGCAAAATAGATGGCAAATATGCACAGGGTAATTTGTGAGGAGGATGGCAACTGCAGGCTTAGTGAGCTTTTTGCTGGATATGCTATCTCAATCCATACATTTTGTGCAGTTATTTTAAAAAGGCCAACGGGCATTTGAAGGTAAGAATCTGTATCATTGACTAAATATGTTTTGATTACTATCACACAGAGAAGCTGGCTAGGTGGTTATAATGATTAATTCAATTTGTCTAATATGTCCCTAGAATTTTAAGTTGCTTAGATGAATTGAGCTACATTTTTATATGTATATATTTTCAGGAACAAACTTTAACAAATAGACACTGCTGAAACCCTGGAGCAGTTTTCAGACAATAATTTCCCGGATGTGAACTGAGTTAAATTTTACTTTTCTATTTACACACAGCTTGCTCTTCTCTGTTGTAGCTTGCTGTTCTGTGCTTCATTGGAGTATGGAAAGATGAACTGAAAGAGATGGGGCTTTTAGTGTTGCACCACTGAGCTCCCTGTGGACTTCTAATTCACCATGTTTGCCCTTTCCTGCATGTTTGTGGTATCTAATGTGGCAGCAGAGGATTTGTCAGTTTGTTGAGTTACTTCATGCTCTGCCCACAATATGCTAACCTTTGTCTGGTTAAACTGGACAAAAGGAAGATGCAGAAACACATGAATATGAGAAAAAAAACTCAAAACAACAAGGTAGGTCAAGACTTGTATCAAGTCACAATAGCAGCAGGCATTGGTAACTATCAGCATGTATGGCTGAGTAGCTAAATCACATGCCTGTACTCAGAGGGATCCTGATAACCGCTCAGTCCAGCTAGTGCTTTCGTTGGGAAAACTCAGTTCTCCCCTCTGGCATCAGACAGATACCTGTTTGAGGTCGAGTGATCCAGCACCAAAACTCAAGGAAAAATAGGTCTGCATTGACCCTGACACATTGGGCTTGCCCCCCGTGGGCTACAGCCTGAGGAATTACGTGAAGTGCTGTTTGCTGGGACAGCACCAATCTTCCAGAACTGCGCAGGACGGAATGTTGAAGAGAAGATCGTGGTAGATGCAGTCCTTTTAACAACTGGACAGAGACTTCAGCAGAAAAAGACTTGCTAAGAAATTGCAGGTCTCACATTAACAAATATAGATATTAGTTCCATACACCCTGTGTGGGACTCCTCATGGTGATCTGTTGGAGGACCAACGAGAAATTGACCTAATGCCAAGGGAATCATATGCTCAGTTCTGAAATAGCACAACCTGTGTGACTGTCTGCAGTCGTAAAGACTCTCACAGTGTCGAGCATGCAGCTGAACACTGTTTAAAGGCCTCCTGTGCTTCCTGCCTTCCTGCAGATAGGAACTCATACAGAGAGTGTATTAGCATTCACCACAGAATGGTGCTGGGCCTGACCCAGGATGGTGCTAGTGGAGTCTGAATTCTTGCCTAGCATGTGGAGAGGATTATGATTATTATTAACATAAAATAAGGAAGTTTCCTTTTTCTGGCAGATGTGGTCAAAAACATTGATTAGTCCAGGGGACTTAACAGGAAATAGAATTCCTAGATCTTTCAAGCAGGAACTGTATTTTAGTCCTGGCTTATTCTCCCTTTTTTCTTCCCTCACTTCAGTTGTGTAATATAATCAGGTGAAATCAATTGCAGCTATGCCACAATGCCTAACCCTATAGAAAGTTTAACCCTGCCTCTCTAGTTTTCCCTTTACAAGCAAAATGGGCTTTCAGGCTGTGAACTGTGGGAGGATGTGAAAGAGCATGAAAATGCTCATAATGGGGAAATCATTAACCATTACTACCTGGGCACCCACGTGGAATGAGGATAACCATAAGTCTTACTCAGGGGTAAGCCAGTTGGTACACTAACACCAGTGGATTATTCTCAGCAACACAGGTACATGATGCCCCCCAAACCAAGGAGACTCCGCTATCTGTGCCTCATTTCTAATAATGAACCCCTTTTATGGCACTCCAGCAAAAGCATTGAAATGAGTTACAGAAACTAAATATAAATATTATTGGAAGAAATGAGCTGGAACAGGGTCTTTCCCTTTCTTTGCTCTTCACTTTCTTAGGAATTTTTTTTCCTCATGTAAAACTGTTGGGAGACCACATTTTCTGCCGCAGCTGTGCCACCTCCAGTTTGGCTAGTGCACAAACCAAGACACCTGCCATGCCCAGTGCTTCTGCCCTGGGAGAGCTTGCTGTAAGGGCCTGGAGCTGGTATTCAACCACATGGGGAAATCCCTGTCCCTTATCCAGGTATCCGCATTCTTCCCATCCCAACTATGCTCTGCCATACCAAGAGGTTACCTGAACAATCTCTAGCTAAGGAGCAATAATTGCTAGTCATGAATCAATTCCCACATCTCCTTACCCCAGGTATGAGAACCCAAGTTCCCATACCTAACCAGCTGGTAGAAGACAGGCAGACTACTCAATATATGTTGTGACTACGGATTCAGGGTGAGACCTGCTTGCTTTAGGCAAAGTGGCCACACTAGCCCTGCTGTGGGTTGACCGTTGCTGGATGCTAGATGCCCACTGTCACTCCCCTCCTCAGCTGGAGAGAAAATATATGGAGAAACTCCTAGCTGAGATAAGGACAGGGAGAGATCACTTACTGATTACTGTCATGGGCAAGACAGACCCAGCTTGGGGAAACTAGCTGAGTTTATTACCAATCAAAATCAGAGCTGGATAGTAAGAAGTAAAACAAATCTAAAAACACCTTCAGCCCCCACTCCTCCCTCCTTCCCACGCTTAATTTTATCACTGATTCTGTACCTCCTCCCCACCAGCAGTGCTGGGAACTGGGTAATGGTGATTATGGTCAATTCATCACATGCTGCTTCTGCTGCTGCTCAGGGAATGGAGTCTGTCCCCAGTGTGGGGTCCCTCCCACAGGAGACACTCCTCCATGAGTGTCCTCATGACACTCCTCTCATTCTTCCTTTGGGCTGCAGTTTTTCATAAGCTGCTCCAGCATGGGTCACTTTTCCACGGGTGCAGTCCTTCAGGAACAGGCTGCTCTAGCGTGGGTCCCATGTGAAGTCACAAGTCCAGGCAGCAAACCTGGGCTGGGCTCCTCTTAGCATGGGCTCCTCTCTCCACAGGGCCACAAATCCTGCACAGAGTGGGCTTTCCATGGGATCACAGCCATCTTTTGGGCATTCACCTGCTCCTGCCACCTCCATGGGCTATAGGTAGATCTCTGCTCCAACATGGTCCTCCATGGGCTGCAGGGGCACAGCTGCTTCACAGCTGCAGGGAAATCTCACCTCTGGTGCTTGGAGCACATCCTTCCCCTCCTTTCGCACTGACTTTGGTGTCTGCAGGGCTGTTTCTGTCTTCTCTGGCTCCAATTACTTCTGTGCAATAACTACTTTTTCTTTCTTTAACGTGTTATCACAGAGGTGTAGCTACCATTGCTGATGGGCTCAGCCTTGGCCAGTGGTGCATCCGTGCCGGAGCTGGCTGACATTGGCTCTGCTGGACATGGGGGAAGCTTCTGGAACTTCTCACAGCAGTCACCTCTGGAGCCCTCTGCTACTAGAGCCTTGCCACACAAACCCAGTAGGAGCTGACATACAGAACTGCAAAATCAGTAGCAAAGATTTTAAGTCTATCAAAATAGGAGCAAAATGTTGCCGCTTCTGATGGGTTTCAAGCAAAGGAAACACCTGAGTTGAAAGGGAAGACAAGGCAGCAAAGGTCTTGGAGCTAGCCTGCCTTCACACCAAACCAACATTAATGCTAAACATAGAAAGATATATTGGGAACAACTGAAGTTGTGGAAATGAATGTAAAATGGAAGTAAAATACAGTAGGAATGTCTCGAAGCAAGAAAATAAGCCAACCTACTCTTTTTTTTTTTCTTCGAGATAATTGATTTCCATTGCATATTAAATAAAGGAAATCCATCTAGACTTTTTTATAGCATTTAATATGGCCAGTAACAAGCTGAGTTAGCCTGGAGAAGTCAAGAAGTAAATAGAAATGTGTGAAAGAAATGGGATAGAGCTAGTTGAGAGAAGAGCAGCAGCTGTCTACTGACATATGTGTGGCATACATGGTTTCTCAATAGCACAAGTGATGTGCTTGCTCCAGAGGCAGGTGCTGCCTTTGAGGGCCAGCACTATGCCCACCACCCCTGCCAACCTTGAGTGCAGTCATCAGGGCTAGGAGGGCACAGCCTGACACTGCAGTCTTCAGGCACAGTTGTGTAAAAGGGACAGCATTTCAAGGCAGTGAATTGGCAAGGAGTGGCTGCTGAGGGGTGGGTTTGGCTGCCAAACCTTTACTGCTTGTGGTGCCTCAGGAAAGGGGAGCAATCAGCTTTGGGGTTTTTTTCCCCCTGCCCCAGATTTTCAGTGCAGTCTGGGGTAAGGGCACTGCTTTCCCCAGAGCGCTCTGCTTTGTACTGCTGTCCACGCCAGCACACAGTGAGCACCATGTAGGTGTTTTGGTCTTGGCCCACAGAGCTCTTTTGGCAGCCACTGAGCTGACAAGGGGCTGCAAAAAGTGCTTGCTCTACATCCAGTTACAAAAGTGCTCTGTATTTATCAGTATGCCCCTCTCTTCAAAGAGAAGGTGAAAAGAATCCATCCCTTCTTCTAAGGAGATTGTGAACAGGCAGTATAATGACACCCATTTATTACTGGGCTTCTTAGCACTGAATCTCAAGGGGATATGATTCAGATTTGTATGTTTCTCACATTGCTCATAGGGATGAAATCCAATCCACAAATGAGATGGATGTAGTATTATCCTGTGCTGAACATTAAAGGCTACCTCCTCATAAAACAGGGCACTTAGTGAATAAAGACACTTGTGTGAGACACATTATTCTTTAATATAAATTTTTTTCTTTTTTTAATGGCAAGTGTAAGTCCATCTCCACCTTTGAAAAATGGTTTTCCTTTTGGAAAAGTCTTTTTAGATATGAAAAAAAATTACTGCATTTTAAAAACTTTTTTTAAACAATAAATGTAAAAGAATGATAGAGCGTTAGCATTTTTATTTATTGTGTATTGGATTCGTTACTGCACATGGATTATTTTGATGGAAATAATGCAATTTAATAATTTTCTTGGGCTGGTTTAGAATGTACGATTGAACCCTTCAGTCTGGGCACATCTCCATCATTGGCTATCTGACTGTCTCCTGCCCAGTTTGCAAGAGATCACATAGCCCACAAGCATATGTACATATATACACAAGCTACATCAGTTCTTTGGACATAGTGAAATTATATCATTACTCATTTTTCAAGTTAAACCATCTTATTTGCCTCTCAGTTTGACTGATGTGCACTTTTCAATAAAACAACAGTTTTCCCTTAACTTCTTTGCCTTCCTAGTCAGCACTTAGCATCAATTACTTCCAAAAGCTATTTTCAACCAATACTTTAGCATTATTTTTGTTCCTGAATATCATCAGACTGGGAACTGAGTCTCTAGCCTTTTGTAAGCCAGCTTGCCCACCCCAGGTGGCACCTGCCACCCTCTGTTTTCTGCCTGTGCCACAAAAATGCTGTGCTAGGCAGGGAAGACTAGCATGAACTTGTGATGGGAGAAAAAGTAGGAGTGTTGGAAGGACACAGCTAGTTAGCCTCTGTCGCCTTCTCATTCACTTTCAGTGAAACTGCTGTGGTTTCTGCTGGATCCTCTGCCAGGACTCTTTGTGATTTAACTACGGAGCCCTCCACATTCCTGGATGTATCCTGCTGCTTCTTGGCCACCCTAGAGTTCCACAAGAGAGGAAATATTTCTACCTACAAGAAAGAGAGTGCTGAGGTGGAAGTGTCTGGTTGTAAGATGCCCAGTAAAGGGCTTCATAGGAATGATGGCTTTCATCACTCTGGCAGTGAGCAAAGATGTTTCTTGGGCAAATACTGCCATGGTTTAATTATTTTTAATTTTTAAAGAGCTTTATTTGTCTCCTCACTGATGCCAAATGAAGAAGAATGGAAAGGCTAAGCAAAGTTAAGAGCAATTATTCACCACCCTCATTACTACCACATTATAAGGGAATAATCCAATTTGTATTTTACAGAGGACATAACTCTGTCGAAGGCTGTCAAAGATTATCAGGCCTCTGTAGCCATATAGTGCTCCCTTAATAAAAATGAAAAGACCTGGTGCCATTAAGGATGTTTCTGTGTGAATTTATTTCAATGGCTTTTGCAGCTGCCAATGAGGATGAATTAAAGTATTTATCAGAAAACAGCAGGAGAAACAGGAAAAATACAAACTGAGGAGCATTGTAGGGAAGGCTCCCAAGAGCTGCTGGGTTCTGGAGACCAGCAGTCCTTCGGGATTCCCATGGAGATCTGAGGCAGGGCTGTATGCGCACCTGGCAAAAGAAGGGAACACCGAGGGGCTTTCCAAACAACTACCTAAAACCTTTAAAATTCATCACTTAAATAGCTGGGACTGGTCTCCCAGCTTCAGCCCAGCACCCGTGAGTGTGTATAAGTGTGGATGGGTCTGTTTTCCGTAATTAATTCCTGTAAATTTCTTAAATTTGCAATACTAGTTTGGGTCTCTCTGTCCCAGCACTGCCTATCCCCCAGAGGAGAGTACTGTTAATTCTTTGCTTGAGCATCTCTATTTGTAGCTGTTGGGACCTTATAGAAATAAATTAAAGCATTCCTGAAGGCTCCTTCTGGATATGAAATGGGACTTCTCCCTTGAGCAGAATCAAAAGCTGCATCAGCCTAGAGAAAACAAACCTTACAAAAATGTAAACCTGTGGGCTAAATCCATATGGGTAGTTATTTCTTAATGTGTTAGGAAGACATTAGAAGTGGGTGAATTTGCTTGCATTTTATTTATTTTAAATATGAAGGAAATTTTAATTCTGAAATTTTATATTTTCATCTATGTCTTCTTTTGTTTCTTTGAAAATGTTTTAAAAAATGCTTAGCCAAGAGCAATTTGGGTCAAATCCACTCGAAAAATTAATTTGAATATTCCAGCTCACTTGAAAATTCAAGTAATTCTGTTTAGAAAAACTCCAGACTTCTATCAATATGGAAGCCTGAATAACCTTGAAATTCATTGCTATTATGTAACAAGCATATTGCACCATATATTTTCTTCACACATCTGTCTTTTTCTGCAAGGCAAAAGGTCATCCGAAAAGTTTTGTTCAATAACATATTTGTGTCTGCCTTGGTTATGACTGTATCTTCAAGCTGCATTGGAAATGTGGTATCTTCCACGTATAACAGCATTTCAAAAATCGCATCTGCAAAACAGACGTGTCTGGGAGAAAGGCAGACCTCCCAGCAGGCAGGGGAAAGCATGGGAGCAGCATGTGTAGGGGAAGCACGCACTGACCAGCGCTGCAGGCATTGTTTTTCTGGGTGCCAGAAATCCCCGCTCTGCCTTCAGCTAATGCCAGAAGGCAACATGCAGCAACAGAAGGGAGGCTCATCATTAACTCTGTCTTTTCTGGATGCACAGAAGCAAATATCTATGTAGTGCTTGTCCCTATAGCAGATGCCTAGTCTTCCTGAAACTTCAGGAGCTCTGGGATGAAGCAGCTCCACCGTAGACTGAACATTTGGTAGAAGAGGTTACTGCAAGACTGGATCTGCTCTGTGCTGGGCGTCTGAGAGCAGCTTGAGACCTCTCAGCTAGCTACAGTGTGATAAAACTTTTATCCTCTTTTAAGCACAGTGAACTGGCTCATGATTACCCTAAAGTGTGGGCTCACACTCCCAGCCGTCACAGGGCTGCTGGGGATTTGTGAATTGCCCTAGTAAGGCAGATTAGTGGCTGAAGCAATTGGTCTCTTCACCTGCGATCAGACATCATTGGGTAGGAAACTGCAGAGATTCCCCCTCTTCATGTTAGTCCCATTTTTCCTTGTGCTGGCAAATATGCCTGCTAGCACATGTGAGGTTAGGGATTGCATGCGAGATCACATGTCCAGGGTTTATCTCACACCCACAGTTGACTGCTATCTGCAGTCCAGCCATGATCAGCCTGTTAATGAAGGCCACGTGAAAGATTCAGCCTCAGGACATCTGCCTGTACACTGCTTGCCAAAAACTGGATAAAACTCCACTGCTAGTACTCTCCATACCTTAAAACGTTTATCACAAAGCCAGGTTGTTTGAGCAGGATGTTGGGTATGGAGCCAGAGTTAATCCCTCTTGTGCACTCTAATTGCGCCGAGCCATCTCACGGCACCTGATCATAGGCAGATTTTCCAGTATTCAAAAATTTTGTCATGTCCCAATTGATCAATGTGACCTAACAGTCATGAAAAAGCAAACATCCTCACCTATTGTACAAAGCTCTTCTAGAAAAAGAATGATGTGAATTTAGGGGACTGGGAAGTCCAAAGTCCCCATTAATTTTTTGTGTGACTTTTTTGATGCTGGCCTCATCAGTGCATTTAAAACAACTGAGGAACTGAAGTTGCAAGCCAACCTCTATGGCACATACAGAGAAGGGAAAACAGCTCTAATATTTTGATGTAGCAGGTATTGCTACAGAGCAACTCTGTTGTCAGTGTCCTGGACTGGATCAGGGAGTCATTTCATTAGGTGCTGTCAGTGTTTAAGGACCTAAATCGATGGGCTCTTAACTCAGGAGTTGACCTTTGTGGAAGGGGAAAACAAAAACAAGCAAAAAACAAAAGAAACAACCTACCAACCAAAAAAAAACCCCAAAAAAGAGAAAACAAAAATAAAAATTGCTGCTGCTGCTGCTTTGTTGTTATTACTGTTATTGTTGTTGTTGTTATTATTTTAATGTTTTAATTTTAAAGATAAAATATTGGAAATGTGAGGAGGGGGATTGTTTTGTTTTGGTTTTTGCAAGAGAGGGACTTAAAGCATAAACACAATCTGCAATTCATCAGCGAAAGTGATATTGATCTCTTCAGCCAGAACTACCAAACTCTGGTCTTTCTATGTATCCGTTTTAAATGTAAGCCAGGGTTTATTGATTTCCTCTGCGTGCTTATGCATGTACTTTCTCTTTTCTGTATCTTAAAACAAAGTCAGAATTATTTTTTCTTCTAAACTAGTCCTTCCTTCAGGGAATTACAAATTTTCCTTCAGGGGAAAAGCCCTGCATGGAAAACTTTACAGAAAGAATGCCTCTCACCCTGGTGGCAGTATGTAGAAGAGGCAAATGACCTGAAACTGTGGGGTAGGAGGGAACTGTGATTAAAATAGTCCCCTGCCCACTCACCTCCCCCTTTCCAGCTAGATCATCCAGAGCAGAGGAGATCAAGAGCATCCATGGGAAGGGAGGGGGAATAGTCTGTGTCACTGAAATCCTAGCTTCACCCCCCTCCCGTCTCTCCTGAGGACTTACAACCTTCCCATTTCTTCTTAAAGGCTGCTTGCAAAGAGTTAAACAGTTTCCATATGTCCAGTTCCAGAGTTTGTAGCCTTTGGCAGCCCGGGCTGCATCCAGCTGCAGCTTCTACCTGTGTGTTCCCGGGGTGCCCGGCCGTGCACGCGTGTGCGAGTGCCCAGATCCGCGTGTGCACACACGTGTGCGCTGACCTCTGGGCTGGGCCCCCACTGTGACGCCGAGCCCGTCTGTCCTTCGTGAGGAAGATACTAATTCGGAATATTTTCTTCCCCCTCCTTTCTTACACTCAGAGCTGACCATGGACCATGTCAAACAATATACAACTGAGAGGAATGCAAATAAACTTAAGTCCGTGTAGCCCAGCAGTGCAGCAAGCCGCCCACTTGCGAGATACTAAACTGGTGTACACATGATACACAAAGAGCGCTGGCTGGTTTCACCAATCCCTTCAGACAAAAAGAAGAAAAAAAAAAAAAGAAGTAAAGACCTGATCCTTGTCTTTATATCAGTGAGGTTGGAGTTCTTGCTAATAAAGGAGCTTTTCCCATGATGCAGTGTGATAAGGATTGGCCTACATGTAGCCCAGCAAGCCACTGCTGATGTTTTCTTGATTAGGTGTCTTATCTTCCATTGAGCTGCATCTGATGAAGGTTGCTGACAGCGTAATGGCAGGGAAAGCATCGGACAGCTCCATAAAATGGCAGCTTTGCTATGACATGTCAGCCAGGACCTGGTGGATGGTAAGTTGGTGTGATAACTTTTTTTTTCCTCTCCCTGGAACCCTTTTTTTTTCTTTTCTGAACTCCTCCTTCACTGTTGCAATGCACGTGCAGCAAAGTTCAGAGCGCGCCGTTTCCAGCTCCAGCTCAGTGACTACTCAGAGCACCTAACATCACAGTGAGATAGGGTTTCTCTGTTGCTGTAGGGGCATGGGCCTTCTTATTAAAACAGCAGCAAGCACGGCACAGGATTTTTCTTTTTTTCTTTCTCAATTTTATTTCTTCTCCTCAGCTCTCTCTCCTTTTTTTCCTTTTTCTTTTTCTTTTTCTTTTTTTTTTTTTTTAAATTCCCCCTCACCCTTCCACTCCGTGAAATGCAAATTTTTCAGTGTTTGTCGAGCTAGCTGGTATGAGAATGTGGAGGTGGAAGCAGTCACGGAAAAAAAAGAAAGCAGCCTTGTCATCATGCTCTTGGCTAATTGTTCTTGAGTTGGTCTTAAAAATAGAGCAATCTGCCTCTTTATTCTGTTTCCTCTGAATAATTATTTAGAAAGTGTATTGTATCATGTTGTGAGCAGCCTCCTAATCACTATGTGATTGTCCCCCACGCTTCTCTTTAATTTGGAGTCCTCCTCCCTACCAATGAATGCAGTAACTGGAGCAACTACTGATTAATATGCCGCTTGTCATAATTAAATTTAGTTAATGAGGATATGCATATTCAGTCAATTTTTTCTTTGTTTGGATAAGCATAGCTTTTTTGTTCATATTTATACAGCTGCAAATTAAAGCAGAGAGCTGGGAAAAAAGCAAACCTTACAGAGCTCAGGGAAGGGTGGACCCTGACAGACAACTTTTTTTTAATGTTACCAGGCAAAGGAGCCTAAAACTTTACTTAATGAAAACACAGGGGCCAGGAGAAAGTATTTTGGGAATGAAAAGCTTTTCTCCTCAGCAGAGCTACATGAAATTTTCTCCATGTACTGATTTTGTTGCGTGTGGACAATGGTCTCTTGTATGCAATAGCCATGCCATGAAAGGGACATTCGGCTGGCTTGCATTCCATTATGAATATTAATTTCATTCTTGGGTTGCTTTGTCTGGTAGCGTATTTTTATCCTTTTCATTCCTTCATTGATTGCCTTTGCTTGTTTGTCTGGATAATTATTATGCTTACTGCATTCGCTGCGTTTTTACAATTAGTACAGTGCTGAGACAATAGGCACTTTATTCTTGGGCAGTGGGTCTGGGGAGCACCAGTGGAGAGCACATCCCAGTGCCTGGACAGAAGGCAGGTTTCTGATTATATCTGCCTTCCTACACTGCTTTGCAAGGACTTCATTATCTTTCCAAAGGTGGATGTTGATACGTGCCTTCAGTGAGGGTATCAAACCTGAAGGGAGTATTTAATTTAATTTAAATTATGTTTATTGCTTCTGATTGTTTCTGTACTTTCTGAATACGGGGAAGGAGAGTTTTTCTGTCTTTGCTACTTGTTGAACTACTGTGGTAACTTTAAAAAGAGCCATAGAATGTAGATTATAACAAGTTGTTTTATGAACCTACTGTTTTGCTGGGGGTTATGCTGTTTAGTATCATGTTTAGATTCATGTTTACATCTTTAATCAGATTTTCTTCTTGTAAGTTTGTATATTATTAAGAAGAGCTGTTAAAGTGGCTGACAGATGTTTAGACATAGACACTATGAAACATTTGCACGGTGCATTTCCTTAATACTGTGGGTGCAAAGACTTGCTTTTATTAAGGAGCACATCTTAAGTTTAAGGCAGTGATCGTTAAGGATAGCTTTCAGTGAGATGGCATTGCTTCCAAAGGGAAAAGAAAATCAATACTTTCACTGCAGTATTTTATCCTGAACGGTAATCTGTAAAATACATGTAATTTAAATGTTCATTGTCATGAGTGTGTATTTCATGCACACTTTGGAAAGAGAGTTTAAGAATGCATGACTGTTAAAGCATGGGTAAAAATCCAAGGATATTTTAGCTATGCATTCTATTTTGCATCATATTTCTAACTTATAAATTTGCAGCTGTAAAATCTAGGGTAAACCCATGTACAATGCAAATTGCTTTCTCTCAGAAAAGAAAAACCTCATGCTTCAATGCCCTAGTGCACAAAATATTATTACAGAGTTTATTGTATAATTATTTACAGTAAATTCCTATCCAAAATATACACTGTAAGTAAAATGTTTCTGAGTGAAAAAGCAAGGAAGACAGACTTCTTCATCTTTCTGTTTCTGCTTTCCTTGAATGATTTTAAACACTGAATTGTAAATGCCTTGTGGAGAACAGGAAATATTGTATAAAATGGTTATTCATAGTTGTAAAAATGTTAATTAAGAAATGCTATTAAGACAGGCATCTTTATAAACTTGGGGGGGGGTGTTATTATACCTAAGCTGTCTATAACTATTTTGCAGCATGTAAATATTAGTACCAAATTTCATTTGAATAAACCAAAATACTGGCTTTTGATATTTTTGAAATTAATTATATTGACCTATTCTCATCAAGAAAGACAATATTCTGTCTTTCTCTTTAAAGTAGGTGGAATGACTGTTAAGTTTTTAGGCTGTTTACTGTCTCCTATCTTACTGTTTTTTTCCTTCACATGCTTTTATTTGGCTACAATAACCACAAATAATTTATTTGGGAAAAACCAAACAAACAGAAATTACATGCTGTCCACACGTGTTCTTCCGAACACAGACATATTTACTAAAACACAGGACGGCACAAGTTTTACTGAGAATGCAATAAAAAATGCAAAGAAAAGTAAACTTTTAATATATTAAATAACTGAATAGATGGAAAATTGTTAAATGTATAAATGATTATCTCTTTCTTTTAGATGGTGTAAATATGACCATCTTAGCTGTGCATCATATTATTTTTGCATTAAATTTTGTGGTTAGGGAGAGAACGTGAAGTGAAGAAATAGAACCTATTTATCAAGTACTGTGTATTACAGCTGGGAAATAATCGAGAAACATTTTCTTTGCTGTAAAATTTCCATTTACAAAGTGAGGAGGAATGCCGATGAGGGTGATTGAGAGAATGATAGCCATAGAAACACTAGGTATTTTTTAATTGTCCCTTCATTAATGACAAATGGTTAGACTGGGATTACAGTCATAATTATGTTTTGTGATTAACTTCACAAATTTAATAATTCATCGCTCTACATATGTCAAAATTAAAATCTAGCTAGCTATTTACAAAACTTTGTGGCGTTGCTAATAGGTTGTTTTTCTTGTGGGAAAAGATTCCAAATATTTACATTGGAGGCTTCTATTAAAAACTATTTTGTTAAATCTGTGCCTAAGTCTGATGTCGATGCTCTGGATTTCAGATAATTTTTATACAATTCTATAGAGGGAAAATACATATTCTAGAGAAAATCTCTTCTTCGTAATCTCGAAATCCTATTTTTGTACACTAATTTACATGTATCTGCCATAGAGAAAATGAAAATCTGTCTATTTGAACTCTTGGGAAAAAAGTATTGAAATCACGGGTTTTGTTAAGAACAATCCAGTGACAATGAAAAACTTCTGATCTATTGTAAATATTGCACATTTCGTTATGCTTAATGACTTGATCTGATGATCAAAGACATCTCAACAAAATCTTGGAACAAAAAGTCTGTCAGTACAAAGTTTAACACATAGTATTAAAGCTGTATTAATAGGGCATATAATCCCAAATGGAGGTTAAAATAATAACAATTTAGGTGCTATATTTCAGCATTAAAAAGAATTATTCCAATCCTAAATTTATTAGTAAATCCAGGTTTTAATGTACTTTTTGGTTTAACACAAATGTTAATCACATTCCAGGGGAGTTGCAGTATGTCAATATTTTGCAGCAGCACATCTGTGCAGTTTTCTAATTTGGATTAAAATGATATTCATAACACAACAACTCCATCAGTTGTTCAGATGTACAGCTTGTTAATGAATCCTTTGTTCTCAATAATGACTTTTAATCAAATGATTTAGAAACAAATGTCAGTATAACTGTGGACATATTGAACATGCTGTGCTTATTCAAGGACCTAGAACATTGTATCTTAATTCTATAAATTTCAGGGGGAGGAGTGGGTAAAAGGATATATGGTTATATCCATAAGATGTTGTTCAGTTTTCCTTACATGAAAGTGCCAACAGCATCCATAACATACTGCCGGAACCTTTAGTGACTGTGTAATGCTTATTCTGAATGATGAGCCGCCACAAGACATCATTTTGAAGATATATTTGTTAGGCTTATGCAGCACTATAAATATATAGTTTTTAGTTCTTGTTCTGAACCATTGCATTTTTGTCTATTTAAAATACTTGGCTCAGGTACTCAGAATAAGTTTGTTTTAAACCAAAAAGATCTGTGTGAAGAACTTTAAATATCGATTGCATGTTAATTTCTATTGTTGAATATTTTTTATTTTGGAGTGGGGGAATAATCTTCCTTCATCAAGAAAAAATGCAGGAGCAGTGCACATACTAACATTGCGCACATGCTAACAGTGTGCACATGCTAACAGTATGCGCTAATGTATAATTAAAGTGTTGTTGATCACTTTTAGTATTCCTTCATTGTTGATATTTCTTTTTAAGTGTCGTTTTAATGAAGTAAAATATATTTGTGCTTATTGACAAGAACATATTTTTCTAGCTCCTCTCTGTCTTTAGACATCTATGTATTTCTAGCTAGATTTGCTACTCTGGGGTGTTTAGCAGCTGCAGCACCTTCTCAGCAAAGTAACTTTTTCTGCTTGTGCTTCATATTTGTATCCAGGAGGCACTCTGCCCTGGGAGTCTGATAGTACATCCTTTAGTCTGCTCACTCTGGCAATATTAACAGTTTTCTTGTGGTGAAAACTGTACATCAACAGTACTATCAACATTAGTTTATGTGTAGGTGTGCTTGCGACTGTGTATCTATATGTGTGCACTGTGTTGGCTTAAGGCGTGATCCAAAGCTCACTGAAATCAGGAGAAAGCAAATATGTAATTCTGAGGCACCGTGCTAGAGCATGTAAAATGAAATTGTACTTCCTATAATGTGTTTGTGATTTACACTACGGCAGTATTCAAGATGTAATTAACATTGGTGTTTTGTGTACTTCTTCCATTATAGTTTTCCTTTGTAACTTATCTGAACATGGATTATGACTGGGGAAATGGGTGTTCCAAGTATGCTATGGCACCTTGCTGTACCTAAATCTTCTGTAGGACCTACAGAAATTCTGTACAACTCATAATAAAGCTGCTTTTCCTGTTCTGAAGTTATTACTTGATTCTTTTGGTTCTTTTTTTTTTTTTCCTCCCCCAGCTATTTGATTTCTTTGGTCCCCTTTTTTTTTAAACTTATTATGTGAAAAGAAGGTTGTTTTATAGCTGGAATTTATGGTCTCCAATGTTACTTGATGATGATTGAATCAAAATCATGAAATAAAGCTGTTTTTTCTGCGCTCCAATATTAATAGACTGAAAGCTCTGTCAAAACAGCACACACATTTACTCTTTCTGATATATTTTCAGGATACTAGTGTAAGACAATAGAATTACAGTCTTGAATGAAGCAAGATCAGGAATGATCAGGATGAGCTAAGTTAAAGACAGATACGTGAAGATTTCTGCAATTTCTTTTTGCAATTTAATTTAGAAACAGAAGTTACCAATAGAAAAACAAGTGAGTAGGTCACGGCTTTATTAATTGAAAATAAGAGATGGCTAGGTGTTACCTACAACTGGCACTCAGATTATAATATTTAGACAAAGATAGTTTTATAAAGAAAAGGGTTCACTGAGATCAAATAAATACAGTTCTTTCAAACCTGTAAGCCCAGTGGGGTTAGAAAGTAACATTGATTTTCTCTATGAACTGCTACTAGTGACTTTACCACTTTGTGCTGTTATACAGTGATTCAAATTAATTGCCTTAAAAATTTTACAACCACTGTTCAAAATTCAAAACAAAACCACACAATCAATAATCAGATCCTATAACTTGCAATGTAATCTAAATTTTCCTCTGATTGGCCAATGTAACCTAAAAGCTTTTCTGTCCTTTTCTGTAGTATGCAGTGACATCTATATTGTTAAACAAAGGTTCAATGCCAAATGTCACATCTCAGATTGTCACTGTGGAATGTCAGTTTCTCAAAGATATTCAGCACTGATGGGGAGATTTTCTATGTAGCATAACTTAAAATGATTACTCACTTCTTAGGAAATATTGAATAATATTACCTTCCACTGGAAGTGAACTAAATTCTTCGTAAGTCAAGGAAAGATTGTGCTTTTTTAGGTTAGACGAGATGTAAATTTTGCCAGTGCTCAAGAAAATGAGACAGAAGGATTTTAATTTCTTCCATACAATAAAGACTTTCAATTTATTCCATGTAACAAATTTAAAACAACAAAGTTATGTGATATTTCATTTAGGGCAAGCAATCTATAAAATAAAGCTGTTACCAAACCCTATTGGTCTTGAGAATTGTGGATATAACATAGCGGCTAAGTTCCCCTTAAAAACAAATAGGAGAATCAAACTGAATTCTTTACTACTTTGTCTTTAAACTAAACCAATTAAATACTTGAAATGCTTTATCTTCCTATTGCAGGACTGCCAAGTTGTCCCATTTAACTAGTCACATTGCATTTACTCTGGCAGACTTGTGTTTGTTTGCTCTACCTACCTTTTTCATGTTTTGAGAAACACTGCTTTTGTAACACCTTTAAAAATCACGTTAAAGGTTATTAAACAAGACTTTTTCAAAAGAAAAAAAATGACTGTTCTCATTCCCTGTATGAAGGCGTCACTGTGCTACCTCACAGCAAAAGTTCATATACTTTCAGAAACAACTGGGATTTGTCACATCACCCTGGAAGTCTGATGGGGTTTTTATCTCTCAGAACATCTTTGCAGACACACTGCTGTTTTTTAACCAGAGCTTACTGCCTCAGCATCCCAGGCACGGTACTGTTCCTGCATGAGTGTTCGTAAATCAAGGCTTTCTCAGGGGAATCCTTGAGGATACTGAGTGGAAATGTGGTGGTGGTTTGTCTGCTGGCCACAACACTGCTGCGGTCTGTTATTATATCAGCCATTGCTTTCAGCCATCTCCCTGGCCTGAACAGCAATCTAGAGCCCTGTCATGCTAAGAAAGGAGAATACAGTCCACATAAGTCTGTATAAACATATTGTCAGGTTACTTAGCCTGCCAATCAAATTTATTTTTGAGTACACTTCCACAGGCCTGATTTTAGTAGAAGTTTTTAAATGGATATGACCTGAAGGCTGTTGTCTGTGCACCTAACAACCACGGCAGAGGCAGCAGCAGCAGCACTGCCTTGCACTTTACCCCTGGGCTGGAATCTCAGCTCTGCAAGGGTACAATCCTAAAATCCAAGAGTTTCTTTTCCTTGGTACCAATAATTAGCAAGTTTGAGAGACAGGTTAGTACTCTTGAGGCAGAATCTGAATTCAGTTAGCCATTTGCTTAATTTGAATTTCTATTGAATTCTTCAGTAGTGATTTCAGTTCATTCTCACCAACCTGCTTTTCACTTTAATCCTATTAATGATGTGTCTTGCTCCACCTTCATGCTGTGACTTATCATAAAAATCTATTCTTTTCATTGAAATTTGTTATGAACCTGGAAATTTTTCCAGAGGGGAAAACATTATGGGTTTCTTTTAAGCGTGCAACTACCTTGAATAAGGATTATTTGTCAGTGAGAGGGGAAGTTATTTTATTCTTTCTCAGGTAAAATTATATTATGGTTAATGCTGTTGCACAAATAATGTGTGTAAAATCTTACTTTAGTGTGATGTGAATGTGTTAATAGCAATGACAGATAAGTTCTGAATAACTAGAAAGTCTTACCCGAAGTTAATGTGGTACAGTGATCTTCAGAGCACTTCATCCAGATGCGCTTTTCCATAGTGCTACTAGAATTATCTCAAATTATCTTACTGAAAAGTGACAGGGAAGATTATAAATAATTGTTAATGTTCTTTCACAAACCAATAAGCAAACTGATGTATCATTAACTGACATAATGTCTACAATGAGTAGCATATTAATTATTCAGGTGTTCCATCCATCTGAACTGGCCATCTGAAAGGCCTTGTCAATGCCTTTCATGACAGCAGAAATTGTAGAGAACTTTAACTCTGAAACATGTTTATAAGTCTTGGAGTGAATACTATTTATTTATTAATTATTATTATTATTTATTACTTACATGCTATACTCCCTGGTATTTTTGTTACAGTATTTGTTAGTCTCCACATCCCAAACTATACTGGTGTGTAATTAGAAGTTCTTGGTATCTGATGTGAAGATTGTTCCCTCCTTGACTAATTGTAGTGACTATCTAATTTTCTGTATGCATTGTCAACAGCAAAATAATATCCATACAGAAGTACAAAATGTGGCAAGCATGGAGGGGAAAACAATTGAATTAGCTTAGGCAATTTCTCAAGTAAAAGGCATGATTTCATCTTTCTCCAATTTAAACTACTGCGTTTAATAATATCCAGAGAAGAGAGAATTGCAGCTCACCTATTTCAGACTACGTATCTTAATAAATGGTTTTTCCAAAGCATATTGGATGTCACTAAGATTTTTCCATAAGCTTTCAAATGAGTTTTATAACGTGATAGTCTTAGTAACATTTTTTTGTAGACTTTACATGTAGGTATCTTTGGATTTTTTTTTCCTTTTGATAGCATATAACATCAGAGTTAGACTGGTCTTTTTCTACAGTAGCTTACAATAAGAAACTTGAAAGACTACGAAAGAAAATCTGAAATGTGCATTTTTGGCTATAAGTAGAAAAGATAATTGTCAGTTTTATTTACTTTTTTACTTCACATGTTGTTGCTAAACTTAATTAAAACTGACTAAATCGACCATTTGAAGGAATTAAAAAGAAGGTTGTGTTCTGGAGGATATTTAGGTAAGGTGTTCTAGTAAATTCCACAACAGTGGCAGTGCCCTTTGGTGCACATTTTTATGCATCTGATGCCCTGTATAGGCCAAAAGTGACCAGTAATATTAAAAGAAGTTTTGACATGAGGAAAGAAATTTTGCAGAATTATTTTGCTGCTACTTTGTGTTGTCATTCGAGATGTGGACGGTGATTTACCCACCCTTTACTGCCCTGCATTCTGCAGATTGTTTCACAATTAACTTGTTACTTGTATCTTGTAATCAGGAGGTCTTGATGCACAATGATGAATGTATCAGAGCCTTTCTTTTCCTATCAGCGCCCTACATTTTTGCCAACAATAATGAGCTGTCACAGTGTGAGTTCTGGAGACGAGATTAGTGCACGGAAGAATGAGTAAACCTGTGGACTCGGAGCATAATTGAATCAAGTGGAACATAACAACGAGCGTGTTACAGGAGTTTGACACGAAACAGGGACAAACTTGAACCGGCTGCTAAATTGTGTATGTACACAGAGCTGTGCTTCGTTGTTGTGCTTTAAGGATCAGCAGTCTTGGTGGTACTGCGTTCATTATCACCCAGCGCTCCTGGCTTGGTTTCCCTGCGCGCGCTGTTAACCCAGACAGAGGCAGGAGCCCAATGCTCTGTGTTCCGCACATTATGCATTTTAGCGGCACGTTGTTTGTGTATCAGAGCAGCAGGAATTGCAGCAGCAGGGTTTGGGGAATAGGTTTGAAGTGTAACAACAAGCAGGTATGACTATAAAGTGCATAATCTGCTGCTGTAGGGAGAGAGGAGAAACAGGGTGACTGATGGCTCTCTAACAAAAAACCCACTCAGCTTTCTCCTGCATTCCAGGCTCAAGTGGAAGAGAGAAATCAAGTTTCGCAGTGAGCCCCAGAGTGCTGATTGCTTTGTAATGGAAAAAATTCAATTACATGAAATATTAGACTCATCTCTCTGTCTTAGCTCTCCTCAATCTATTTAGTCAGGAAAAAAAATGAAACTTCTCAACAGATGCCTGGCTGCCTGGGTACAGAGAGGAAAATCATAATTTGTCTGTAATCCCTAATGCAAACAGTTGTTCATTAAGAAACAAAACTAATGTAATCTTGATGATTTGCTTGGATTTCTACTCTATCATGGTGTTTTGTACAGCTGGCCAGGCTAATGTAATTTTACTTAGGAACCCAAAGCAATCTGGTACTCAGACAACACCATGTAGATTTAGGGAAATTTGGGGCTCAGATTAGCATAATACTAACTAATCATGAATATCATTTGCATTAATTAGAGTATTGGGGAAAGATGTTTTTTAAATGGAAGAAAATTGAAAGAAAGATTAAGGGCAAGGGCTTAAAACCCTAGTTTTGCTTTATGCAAGAATATAACAGATGATTTCTGCTATAATGCCTAATATTTTAATGTGTAAGTATTAATTAGAGTATCAGCAAAAGATTGTTTCTAATTGGAAGAAAACTGAAAGAGAGATTAAGGGCAGAGTTTATGAATCTGCTTTTGCTTGATGCCACTATGCAGCAGATGATTTCTCCTATAATGCCAAAGAGCTTAATCTGTAAAAGATAGGGTGACTAATACACTACACAGTAGAGACAATTCAAGGATTTTTTTTTTTAAATTAGGCTCATTTCAAGCTAAAAGAGAGCTAGATGGTGTATGCTTACATCCATAGTATTGCTAACAAACATAAACTAGTTAGGTAGGAAAAAAAATTGGAGGCATATGCTCTAAGTTGAAATATGGCTGACCCTCAGAATTTTGGCATTTGGTATAGCTGTTTTCTTAGTAATTTAAGTATGGCTAGGTTAAAAGAGTGCTTTCTTTGAAAAAAAAAAAAAAAAGAAGCTTTCAATGTCTATGCTTTAGACTATGTTAAAAATACACTCTAAGATGCTTTCTATTTTAAGGCTGTGATCCAGATACTCAATACTTCTCTTCCCTACTTTGTGGTGGTCACTCAAAGCTTTGAGAGCAGATTTTATAGCTATTTTAAATACCAGATTAAGAAAACTATTACCAGATATGCCTTTGCCTACAGTTTTTATTTCAATGATTCCCCTCATACTTCTTCTTCTTCTTCTTCTTCTTCTTGTTCTTCTTTCTCTTCTTCTTCTTCTTTTTCTTCATTGCTACAATACAGTGTTGTAGTATTGCTATGGTATACAATTTCTTCAGTGGCACAGAAGTGTTCTTAGTGTAATTTCAAAGTAATGCCTAGTTAGTCACTGAAACTAAAGTACAGAAGATATTACAGTGTGGAGTGGCAGATCTCATTTGAAAGAGTGTAGGAATATTACACAACGGGGCAGTGTTTGTGTGTACCTCGCATACACTGCCTGCTCTTACAGGACCAATGATTATGATACCTATTCACATGGAGACCTAATCCAAAAATTAAATCAGTCTTGCCTCTGGGAGATTTCTGAACTTCTGTTTCATTTGAGTCCTTTTATATCATCAGACATTGAGAAACTTTTATTCATACACTCTCGTAGTGCTCTCTCTCAGGGGAAAATGTATTTGCATACACACTGTATGTGCAAAGAGGGAAGGATGAAAAACAGGCAAAGGCATTGCATTGTGGAGGTAGGACAAAAATAATTGTGGTCTTTCTCAAAGCAGCCTGTGAGGCTTTTCAGTGTTTTTGTAGTAGGGGCTGGAAAGACTCTTTGCATCTGTCAGTGATTTGAACTTCTGCATGGAAGTGCCTTGTAAGGTAAAAACAAGGTCAACAGCAATGCAGCAGCTTGAGAGAACTATTTGTCTTCCTGAGTGTCTGACCATGAGATAGCATTGAAGCAGAACTACCTTCAGTAGGATGGACTACTTTATGAAAAGCAATGAATTGAGTTCAGTTAGGCTTCATGTTGCTAAGAAAATGTTCAGGCTACATTCTGAAAACATTTTCATTTTCTCAAGGCTGCTGCTTCTCAAGCTTGAATAGCATGTGCTTCTGTAGGTTAATTTTGCCTTCCAATCAATGCCTTGTGAGAAGTTCAACACACCAGCCTACTTAATAATTTTTAGATGTGTTTACGAGCGCTGCAGAGGGGTCAGACATTTAGTGTCTGGACATATTTTCGTTTCATTTTCACACGAAACCTATCTTGATATTGCTAGCATTTAACTTTAATCTTCTTTCGCATGATGGTCCAACAGACTAGAGAAACTGAATGATGTCTGCTGAAACTCAATGCATAAATATTTCCCAAAAGCTTGACTGAAGAAAGAACAGTTATGTTTAGCAATGTCATGTAACAGTATGGATTGTTTTTGACAATCTCCCTGTTCCTGAAAACAGCCCAAACTGGTTTTCAAAACACTAGAGTGATGAGGACAAATATTCAAGGAAATATTCTTTTCAACAGAAAGAAGAATGAGAGTCATCTTAAGGGAAGGCATGATTGAGTGCATCTCCTAAGATCTGTGACTAAAAAGAAAAAACATAATTCTGTCATCAGAGAAAACAGAATAGGAATCCACAGTTTTAAGTACACATTTAGAATATTGCCCTAAGTAGTCATTATAGGAATATCCATAATATGCATGGCAACATAATGTAAAAGACTTTAAACATAATCAAGTTCTTTCTCAAAAAGAAGCAGGTTAATTAATATATTTTATATATTTTTCATGTATTTGCAGCTTTGTAGATTTCTAATACATGTCTATAGCTCTCAGGACTTTTCCTACCTCTTTTCCTCAGCATTTTAGAACAAGAAGCTAACCTTCTAACGTATCTTATGCGACCTTCCTGAAACATTATTTAGTCTTGCCTCTTTAGCCAAGGACGTCTTATTGTCTTTTACCATGTGTCCTAGTGATAATAAATATGGGGCTAAAAACTCGGGGTGGGGGGCCTGTAAATGGGGCAGAACCAAAAGGGAAGATTATAAACTAACTGCTCTCCTAATTGGAGAAATATTGTTAAATTATCTCCTATTGTTAAATATTCTAGTTTGTTAAACTTATAAAATTGTAGAAATCCTGTATCACATGTGCATTTTGCCATATTTGCACCTGGAGGCTTCCAATTAGAGACCTGCCTTCATATTATTTCCTATATTAATATGATCTTGAAAGTGTGTTGTTTTGTTTCTAGATTTTCAAGGCATCAGTGTTATGACCTCTATCTCTCCTACTGATATTTCTTAAACTAACTTACGTGGAACGTATCTCTCTGCCCAGAGCTGCAATATATGTTACAGGTGCACTATGTGGCTGAAGCACAATAGTATGCCCTTTAGCCAAGAAATCTGGGCACTAACACTAAATCTAAATTCATTAGCACTTCTGCTTTGTGCGGAATCCTCCTGCCAGGCAGGAAGAGTGTCATAAAACATCTTTCTGTAACTGTTAATAAATGCACACAGAACAACAACTATGAAAGCTTCCCTTCCTAATGAAAAAACTTGTTTTTATATATATACATATATACTTTATATATATACTTATATATATATATAAGTATATATATAAAGTATATACAAATACATACAAGTATATACAAGTATGTGTATATACATATAGATATATACATATATATATGTATGTATGTATGTATATATATTTATGAGCTAAGGTAGGAAAAGCATAGGACCTCTTGAGTTCCTAAAGTACCCCAAAAGGTACAAGACAGGAATTTTGATTTAAGTGAAATTAAATGTCAATTAAATGTCAATGTGCAGATGAATCTGCACAGTAAGAAGTGCCAGACCTCTTATGCCAAGCCTTACACTGAACAGAAAGGTCATTTGTCCTGAAAAAGGGAAAGCTCCAAAAGCCCTCCAATGTGGTGGTCTTATCATATCTATACCCCTATCTTTGGTTTTGTCTGAGCTGAGTAGGTGGGAGACACTGGAAAATTCAGCGGCTAAAAATTATGAAATGCTTGCTTTATAAAAAGTAGTAGTACGTAGATTTTTCAAGTATTTTTACACACATTGTGGTTTGTAATTTGGTTTTCCTCTCTAAATTGCCCAATCTTCATGCATTTTCTACTTCAGATCAGTGAAAAATATTTCTATTTTTGCTTATTTACTCCTTAGGACTGAAAAGGGGGGAAATGGGAGGGTGAGAGGCAGAGAGAGAAGATGGCTCACAGATGGACAGACAGTAACCTATGTTATGACACTAGCAGTATGTTATGGTCATATCCAGGAAAATATAAGACAAGATTAAATTCCCTGCTCTTCCATACCTGAAGTAAATAGATACACAGTTGGTGAATGCAGTATTATTCTTTTACTGCAAACATACAAAGTGAAATCAGAAACTCACTCCAAGATACTTAACAACTGGAACAAAAAAGTTGAATTCTTCCTATCCTAGTGTCTTAGAATAGTGGGTACACAGCAGAGAAATGTGATCAGACAACGACATGAAATTTTTTTAAAACATTTTAGGAAATTACAGTTCCTCATCTAGAAGCTAAATCCTCACTTTTGGGGCAGTACTAATATTGATGTATGTGCTTTTTTGGCAGTACAGTACATATTGTTGCTTTACTCCAAGCCACTGTTGGAATTAAGCAATAACACATAGCATTTAAAAACAAGGAGTTAGTTCACCAAGCTTAACACTCTGGTGTATTTAGTCCTCCTTGGAATGGTAATGGTCTTGTCTTTCTCGAAGTGTAAGTTTAATATAACCCCTGCTTGAAACAGAGATAATAAATCATGTTTGAAACAACTGAGGCGAAGGAACATTTTTGACAAAGCAATAGTATTTATGACTTTACTTTCCAGGAGCTCTCAGGTTTGCTCATTTTATTCTTGAGATAGAACTGAGAATAATCCATGTCCATAAATCAACATGCCATGGTGATATCCCATGGTGAAAGTCTAATAATAGCAATCACGACAGCTCCTACAACTTCACCTGATGATTTCTCCTGGAGACAGACCAGATGCAAAGCTGCACAAAAACATTGCTCTGGCTCATTCACAGCAGCACACAGGGAGGGATTTATCTGATGGAGACAGTTTGCTACGGTGTAGATGTCTAAGTGTGATCAAGCGTCCATAGCCTCCCTGTATAGTTAAAAGCTGCTCAAAAAGTGGAGTTTAGGGAGGATACAGCAAAATAGGTATGTTGTCTCATATGTAGGTTGACTGGTTGTACTTTTCTTCTGTTGATATACCATCATTTTCGGTGTCAATTCATATAATTTTCATTGCTATCTATAAAGAAATTGCATAATAACTTCAGTGAAATTTCCTCAGAAGTCTCTGAGTGTCTTTAGATTAATGTCACTTTCCTTTCACTATTATATTCTTTAAAAAATGACTATTAATTTATTCTTAAGAAATTGACTTATGGATCTTTCTGAGGTAATTTATACGGGCACTGCCCCGAGGAACATTTCTATAGGAACTGAATGACTTTGACTTCAGGAATATTTTGGTAAGGAACAAGGGAGTTTTTGTCTGCATTACTTTTATTAAAGGTTCATGAATATTCCATGTGTTTCTATATATCTACATATATTTCTACATATATTTAAATCTGAAACATGCTCTTCAGTCACATCCTGTGTTTGACTGCAGCTGTTTCACTGCCTAACTGTGCTGTACATGGTCCCATGCTGAGCTGAGGTATATGTGAGAAAGACTACTTCAAAACTGTGTTAGTGCATTACACAACAGACTTCAGGAATTCAGTTTTGCAAGAAACTTGAGACTTGAATGTAATACAAAATTTTGAACTGCCTACTAGCCAGTTCACCCTCACCAAGCAGGGTCTGAAAGAATTCCTGTAGGGAAGACTGTTTCTCAGGAGTACTTCAGGAATTTACCTCACTAATTAATCTGAAACTTGAACTAATAACCAGGTGAGTAGCAGCATGTGTTTCAAAGGCAAAGTCAGTTTGTTCTCCATTTTCACCAAGTTACTAATCATAATGGCCAAGTTTATCTCTGCCTTAAAAACTTGGTATTGAAGCCTATGTACTTATTTGTGCTTAGAACAAGATTAGAAGCTCTCCTTCCTTCAGCTACTTATGAGTGAGGATGGGCAGTTGAACACATGGAAGCACACACACTGATCCAGAGAAGTGATTTTCTTCTGAAAGACACTTCCAAGCCGGCAAATTTTTGTGCATCATCCTAATTTGTTTTTGAGAGAAAACTGATGCTCTGGTGTTCTGTGCACCCAGAGTTCCTATCAGTCCTGTTGGTATTATCTTTTGTCATTTTTAGCGCTCACGCACAGTCAGAACTGTTCATAATCACCTCATGGCTGGCACTAAGAAGGATTCTTTACCCCCTCCCCCCCTCTTTTTTTTTTTTCTCCTAGCCCTCCAAGTCTGTTGGGAGAAAAGCAAGAGCTGCCCTAGTCAGAAAAGCACTGCCTGCTCCTCTCCCTCTCTTCCCATGGCAGAAATTGCAGCCACAGGAGACTATGCCAGTTCAGAGAAGAGATTAAAAGGGCTAGGATTACTTAGGTTGGCATGCAGGCGAGTGAGAGGATATATAACAGAAATATAAATCTTCCAAGTTGTAAAGAAGGTCATTGACTTATGCCACTGGCAGTTGGATTACATGATCAGGTGTTAGATCCCTTCCAGCTGAACCATTCTGCTCTGTTATTTTATACATAACTAGACAGGAACTCCGTGAGATAGGATACATTCATGAGAGATGCACACAATGTTTGATATGCTATGTGATTAACTAATAGAACTCATTGTTAAAGGATATTATTTGACAAATATTCACTGCTTACTGAGTTTTCTGGGTCTAGTAGTGAAATTAGCAATAGGATAGAGAACGACCAGAGAGCCTTCATTTCAGAGAAGATCTTATATTATTATCACAGATTTTAGTTACATCATAGTGCTACAAAACCATAGTTATAAGCAGAAAGAGGTTCACCTTGCATATGGATATTATGTTTATACTTCTATTTGTCTGATCGGCTCTTACAATTATTTTCTAAATTGTTTTGTACTTATCAAGTGACCATGTCCCACTTTTTTCCTGCCTCTATTGCTGGCTAGATTAACACTAACAGTTTTTTCATCTTCCAAAAAAATTATGAAAGAAACCTTTCTCTGAAGCCTAAATACATAAAGAAGAAAGCAAACAAAAATAATTACAAACTTGAAAAGTAGAGTAATCTCTGAGGTCTTATGTTAAAGGCAGTAAAAACATCAGGGTTTTAGATGGTGGCTAATCAAACCTAAACTACACCCTAATTGAAAGTTGGTGGCGGTGGCATGTTAATGTTTTAGCGACAAAATTCAGAAGTAAATCTGATTAAACTGGAATAGATATATTGGTGCCAATGTCTTAAAGACAATGAAGCCCACCGCCTATGATGATATGAAACGTTTTGCAACAATTTGTACATCAGAGATGCGGAGTTTCCAGATGCTGTTTCCTTAACAGAAATGGTCCTGGTAGCTCTGAGGAAGCAGAATGGAACTCAGAAGCCCAAAGTTTCAAGTTCTTTTTCGCTGCAAACCTTCTCTGCAGCAACAACATTTTAGATTGTCCATGTCTTATTTCTTCCAAGTAAGAAAGCTGGTTTTCATGGAGGGGCAGGTGGATGGTGTGGCTGGGCAGAGTAGAGGCTTGAAGAGCTGAGGAAGAAACCACTGAAACTATGAAAAACAGAGTCCTCACTATGCTGTATTCATGTGATGTGAACAAATTCACAGTATTCTAATGTATGCTTTTATCTGCAAGCCTAGTACAACGTATATAAATCAAGTTATTGTTGGACCTTGCTGCTGTCCTCAAACATGCTGATGAGACCATTCCTTCAGCAAGGAGAGACAAGCAGGCCAGACACACTGTCAGTGGCACCATGAAGTTTCTTCTCATTTCGTGAAAAGCAGAGCCTTGGACTCTGTTTCTTTGCTCTGTGTGTAGCCTGTGTGACTTCAGATTGAAAGAAAGCTATTTCTACCCAGCAACGTTTGATACAGGCAGGATATTTTGGTCTTAGTAGTGCAAGAGGTGTATGTGAGGTGCTATTTCGGATCACTCCCTTGGGCTGGCACCAAAACTAAGCTGGGATGTGGTACCAGCTGCTTAGTGTATGCTGCTCAGTGTATGCAGCACCAGCAGAGATGTACTCTGGCAGTTCAGCAGCAGGACTGGTCACATTTCCTCTCAGAGTAACTCTGCCTTTCATTTGTATTACCCTTATTTGTCCAGAGTTCTCCTCTCTGAAAAATTGCTTCTTTGATAAACGTTCATGAAGAAATTTACTAAAACCATTTTGGGTTATGTTGTGAAATTCCAAAGTCCCATCTCCTTATGCACAGAAAGAGAAGGGGATTTTGCCTTAAATCTTGCTTATTTCTTCTCCTGCTTTATATGTGCATATACTTGCTTTACACTGTGCAACTTTTTGTCTAATATTTTAGACAGATAATTAATAAAGACCCTATCATTTTAATACCTGATTGCCTGTGAAAAAGGGATGTATAATTACTCTCATCTTTAAGGAGGGGCTTGATATTCACAGAGAAATTCCAGTTTTATAACTTCTGCCCTGCCCTCAAAAGTGAAAATTATAAAGGAATTCCTTTATTAAATACAAAGAAAGAGATCTCAGAGAATTCAACTATGACTGCCATTGCTACCCCTCTAGAGAAAAGGCTTCTCTTCATATAGATAGCAAAATGAAAGTTAAAAGCAACAAAGACACTATTGACTCAGCTGTATCAAGTGTCCTCAGTTCAGGTCTCTGATGGCTTGTTCCAGGACCCTTCTGATTTTATCACACACATTACCTTTTTCTTTTCTTTTTCTTTTTTTCTTTCTTTTTTTTAAAACTAATTTATTTTTATCAGCATGCTAGACAGGATGTAATTATCTTGTCCTTTTTCTCTGCACAACAGCCAAAGCAAATTGCTATTGTGTACTTACATGTGAATGAACTGCATATTGTTTTCTTAAATACTTGGATTGGCTCCACATGTGTATTTTTTCTTAGGACATAGCAAAGGGACAACCTAAGGCATTCACAGATAAGAAAAAGTCTTGTCTTTTTTCAGATGTTCCTTTTATTAAAAAATGTAGAGGACATAGCAGAGTTTTTGGAACACAACAGACCAGGACTGGAAAGAAGCTCTAAAATACTATTGGCAGAAACTCCTTTGATTAAGGAAAAAGGTAGCTGACATCACATGTATCTGTTTTGATATGTTTTGTAACAGTAAAAAGAGCTTGATCATGGCTGTTTGTCAAAACTTTCTCAACTCTGGTTTCCCAGGACTGTTGCTGAATCAGAAAGCATAATTGCAGCGATTCAGTCCTTTACAGTAGAGCTGCCAAGCAATTTCTGATGTAACAACATTATGCTAAGGCTAGTAGTGAGGCTTCAGAGTCTGCTGTAAACAAACAATGGCCACAGGTGATGGCACTTTACAATTGCTTTCTACTCACTCATTTTGAACATCTCTGTGCCTCTGGGCAGTTGAGGTGTTTGGTCTCAACTTCACTGTGGCTGTGAAGCCATCATGACCTAGAGCATCATCAGTCAGAAAAGGCGTGGAGAAGTCACTTGCCTCTGTTGCACATGTAGAAAACTGCCAGGACTACAGAGAATAGAGCCAAGTCCTCCAAGGCAAAGACAAATAAAAACCTGCTGAAATGTCTATGGGAATACAAAAGGAGCATGTATATACCGAGGATGAAAGAGGATCCATAGCAAGAGAAGGTCAAGTTCAATAACCCATCAAGTTTCTCTTAACCATACTTTCCTAATAATTTTCCTACATTTTACCACCGTTATAACCCAAATGAATGGATGTTTAAACAGTATTGACCAGAATTTCAGGGAAACAGCCATTTGTTCCTCACTCATCTTGTTTGTTTCTCCGCTGATGAGATTATGGTCAGTAATCTACCTGGGGCCAAGGAGGGGATAAATGTACACTGTTTAACACTAAGCTTGTTTGTTTGCCCTAAGTGAAATATAGTGAAGTCCTCATCTAGTAGAGAGAATTAAGTGATATAAAGCTACTAGTTCAAAAGTGGAGCTGAGATGATACAGTACAACCACAAAACTTCATGTTAAAGGGTATAAAACTGAAATGCAGAAGGAACACTCATAACATTTTGCAGTCAAAATAAAAGTGCGAGGTACATTATATGTGTTAAACTGAGCAATCAGTAAAGTTTTCTTGGTGGGCTCCTTTGGACTGATTCAAGACAGGGTCAAGACATTGAGGAATGCTCAGTGTCCAAAAGCCTTTAGAAAAGCTGGGAAAAAAGATTTGGTCAGGAAGTTAGAGGAAGAATATTTGAAGGGTAAATTAAATAAGCTTGAGAGGGAAGGAGAATAAGACAAATAAGTATCCTGGCTATTTTGCAGTGAAAGCTCATTGAGGTTACAAACATACTTTTGGTTTTTTCTCAAAGCCTTTGTTCCATAGATGTGGTAGATGAATTGCTAAATTATTTTTCCACTGAGAAGAAAGCAGAAGTAAAAGTTTCATTTTTCCATGTGTAAGAACAAACGCTTTTTGTTTTGGCTGCCACAGAGACCAAGATACTAAACTAAGCTCTTTCTAACTTAGCCAGACATGGGGAGCACATTGTTTGCCTGCTGTAAAACAAAATACATTAAATAACACTATAGCTTCTGAATGGACATGTTCTCTTGACAAAACTCTCTGCTATTTGCTTTGATTTCCCATTATCCTATTTCCCAGAGGAATGCTTTACTGGAATGGTTGTATCCAGCCTTCCTGTGCTAGTTATAGAATGGTCGCTATTTCCAACCACAATAGTCAGGCATTTATAATAGAGCTTCAAAAACTCTGTTATGGTTAAACTGCAGGAAAGTAGGTAACTGAGAAAAATAAAAATGTTTTCATTTTAAACAGAAAAGCCTCATTTTGTGGTTTAGTCAGTTCTGCCTAGGTGTTAAAAATATTCTTTTACCCCAAAATAAAAGGATTTAAAAACATATATATATCCCATAACTTATCAAGTCACCAGTTTAGTCCATTTTAGTAGCTCTGTGTGTATGATGTCTCCTGTAAAATTCCAAGAGGGCTGCAAAATATGGGCTGTATCTGAAAATTCCATTTAAATCCTAATTTGTGAATTACCTAATTTGTGAATTGTGTTTATGTGAATAGTCATACTTTTGTGTCTCATCTGAAAGGCCAGAGGATTAGCAACAGTAGAATGCTATGGGATTTGTTCGGGTAAAAAACCTCAATATGACTTTGTTATCAGGAGGCTACATCCTTCATAGAGCATTTGAACAAAATCGCCATTGAAAAATCCAGACAAGCAGGTTTTTACAAGTGGAGAAGTATTGACTTAGTATTGTCATGGTTATCTTAGTTGTCTGCTTCTCAAAGATTTACCCCTATAAACTGATCTGAATATAGAAGGGCAAAGAAATAATGCTATTCAAAAGAAGGCTCTGTGTAGTTCTTATAAAAAAAACCCGAACTCCCCAACTAGTAAGTAAATTAGTAAACATTAATAGATAAAAAGAATGCTTGCGAAAAGTAGGTGAATGGGTCAGTGAGTCACCTCAATACAGTTCTTTAAAGTAAATGGCATATCCTTGATGTATGATGGTAACACCTCTAAAAACTACAATGACTTGATGTTTATAATGCTACAGTATTTGTTTTGTTAGGCCTTTTTTTTCCCAGTAGTAAAAAAGCCTTTCACAGAAGGTATTTTTTACCTGTCTACACATTTGCAGCTCTGAAGGTTCGGGCATTTGAACACAATTGTGTACTGAGCTGGAAACAAGAAAAGGTTTGGACTGATCTGTTTTTTATTTAATGCCCTCTCTCCAGCAGTCAGTCATTTTTGCCTGGAAATCTCTTTGCTATTCCAGGTTCCTAGGAACTGTTTTGGACCTTTCTGAAGTCACTCTGCTGGCAATTCTTTTTGGTTGTCTCATTGGTATAATCCCGGTGTGTCAGCAGATTACATTAACAATCCCTGTCTTTCTTACAACCAATGTGAAAAAACTGGATGAAAATACTGCCATGGCTCAGATATTTCTGTGTTTGCGGCTGCAGCAGATTGTTGTTCGCAGAGCTGGGGCACAGGCTGTCATGGGAAGAGGAACATGTGCCTGTGGGTGCAAAGGGCCCTTCTTCATTCCTCAGCATGATGCTCACCAGGACTTGGATCTCTGCAGGTTGTGGGCTCACATATCCTTCTAAATGCAGGTAAGACTGTTCTGGGGTGTCTGAAGGTGCGTGTGTGCATACAAACACACAGAAGTGAGCACGCACATGAGAGCAGGGCAAAAACCATACAACCTGGTTAAGCACCAGTACTCTGGGAAAAAAAAAAAAAAAGAGAATGACATAAAAGATGTCTGTCCAAAACTGTCTATATAAATGCGATAAACAGTTAGGGGTTGTTCTCCATCCTTTTGGGGTAGGAGTGCTGAACACCATTAAAATCTCTGTACAACAAGATATATGCTAAGTATGTGTTAAGATTTAGCACAGGTTTCAGTCTGCCTGTTTTATTTATAATGAAATGCTAACTAAACTCACAGGTAACTGTAGCTTCTCTTGTGAGGTTTTATAGCACCTTGACATCTTAGACTGTAATAAAATACGTGTCGATCAGCCCGGAAGAGAAGGATGCCAGAATGGATTTAAGACAATTCAGTCAATGGTAATCCAACTAGCTGGTGGTTATGCCTCTAATTTCTTATGTGGCAGGCTTAAGACTGCTCTAATAAATGTCAGTTTTTCTTGTCCTGCTTGGTGGGGTAGGGGCATAAGCTAGACTCAGCCATGCCCTCTTTGTGCACACAGTAGCATGTACAGTGAAAAGAGGGGGAGAAAAGGGTGTTAGCACTTAATGTCTCATTTACATCACATGGTAATACCTCTAGGATGAGACAATCTGCAGAAAATCAGTATTCTCTGAGTAATTAAACTACTACAGCTATAAGGAAACACCCTTCACATGTGTGATTTTCAGTTACTTTGGAACATTTATGTGATAAGTTATCTATATACATGCCTTGTCAACACATTCAATTAGAAAGTGTACAGAAATTGTATTACTGCCTTAACTCTCTAATGAAGGATTCAGCAAAATCCCACTGTGATTCAGGGCAGGTGTGCCAATACCTATACTATGATTTTATCCCAATCCCCAGCCATGATGAGTTTTCTGAATAATCTAAGAGTTGTCTTTAAGGAGCTGTCTTATATACATCTGCCTGTAAAGACTAAAGTGTATATGTGTATAAAAATACATATATATATTTATATGTACACGCACTTAGAGATATGTGTTTATGTCTGTCTTTATAACTGTGTCTACATGTGAGATAGAGGAAGATATTCTAAAATGACATATTTATGACTAAATGTACAATGCCTGTGCTGATCCTTGGAGGTCTTTTCATAAAGATGTACAACCGAGAACCAATGAAGAAACAGACCTTGCCTTTGTACACTATGCTTGGTTTTGAAAAATATTTCTCTGTCTATTGGTTTTTATAGTCAGCTGCCCAGACTCTTCATATGCCATAAAATGGAGACTTCTGATTCTTGCCATACAAATAGTGAAAGTTTTGTTTACTAAATTAGTTATTTCAGAGGAGGATAATTAAATATTCTTGCAAGTCTGCTGCCTAGTTTAATTACTGTGCTTTGCTTAAACGAGCCCAGGTGAATTGTTTCTTGCCATCCAGGTTTCATTAAGAAAGGATAACTACTTGAAACCTCCTGGCTTTTTTTTCATTCAGTTTTTGTTTTCAGAACTTGTGTAAAGGGATGAGGGGGAGGGAAGTAACCTAGGATTTAGAGAGATCCAAGTGTGCCACCTGTGTTTTCCCATAATAAATCACAGAATGGCAAATTGGGGAAGGGTCTCTCCAGGCAGGCTCAGCCATGGGCTCAGCTGTGGGGTCAGACTGGGCTGCCCAGGACTGCTCCCAGACAGGGTGTGAACTTCCTTTCACTGGCAGCCTGTGCTGCTGCCTCTCACCCTCCCACCAGGCACCACTGTGAAGAGCCCAGCTGCATCTTCTCCCTACATTCCTCCCAATGCCAGGAATGCTGCTGGGTGCCCCCTGTGCCAGCTGAACCACCCCTGGTTCTGCAACCTCTCGTTCCAGGTCAAAGCCTCCAGCCCCACTGCCTCAGTGGTCTCCCTACACCGTCAGCCAATTTGTGGGGTCTTTCCTGCACTGTGCAGCCAAAACTAGACACAGACCAGTACTGAAACCATGACCTTGTCTTCATTCCATTTAAATCCTCCTAAATGCTTTAAACAAAAGATTTGGCATGAAAAGCGTGTTTTGTTGTTTCCTTTTCTCTGTTATCTATGTTATATGTGTATATGTTAGTGTTACTTCCAATCTTGTCTGTCTATAAGCACCAAAAAATTCATGCGCAGCAATCAGTTAGGCAGAAGCCTTGGAGGATTTACTGCACAAACTTTGGTTCTACAGATTCATAAATCTGGAAATGTTAGGCAGATTCAGACCTCTATGAAGAAATACACTTTTTTTTTCTCTTTTGATTCTGTCTGCCATTTCCTAAAGTTTCCTCCTTTATCTTTTTGTTTAAGTCATGTTTCTTTGAACACTTTCTTCCAGGTACTCCTTCTTTCTCTGTGTTTCTGCTGGGAACAATTTTCCTGTACTGTAAGTCTCAAGCTCCAAGCAAGGTCTTGAGTATGATCAAAGTGTAGTCTTGAGAGCAAAGGATGAATTGAAAAGAAGAAATACCATGAATGAACCACTAACCAAAGGTAAACAAAGGGTTTTTTCATGGTATCTCTATACATGTGTGTACAAACATTACACATTTATTTCTTGGGAAAAAAAAAAAGCCAGAACATCAAAGCAATGATAGGTCACTAGTTTATAGTGTGACCAAGACCTGTTTGATCATATAATTATAGTTACAACTGAATGATGTTTTACACCAGAGGAGTGGGAAACAAGAAGTCATGAATTAGCATTCTGAAAGTAGAAGGAACAGAATAGATTGTTTTAGGAAGCACATTAATTGAGATAAGAAGAGAAAATAAGCTTTACGCTGATCTTTCAGGAGAAACAAGAAAAAGTCTTACACAGTCTTTCCTACCCTGGGTAAAAAAAGTCATCTTGTTGACATAGGTCCCTCACAGTGTACTTCCCACATCTCTCAGTTCAGTTAATGGGAACTGTAAGGTGCTTCTCCAGTAACCTATGTGGGAGCTGAGAAAGGCGAAAGGAATACAAACCAAACCCCCTCTGTGAAATGGCCTTGAAACCCCATGTTTTCACGGTCTTCATTTAGAGTGCTGCATAACTCTGGCATTGGTTTGAATTTTTGGGGACAGGTAAACTGGTGAAGGTAAGCTGTAAGAAATATTAGGAAGTGTCATTAGGAGTAATATCCTTCAGAACTTTCTGATAGATAAAATGAACTATTTTAAAGTGATGTTGTGAGCATTCAGTAACTCTAAAATGGAAGATTTGCAAGGACAAACAAAACTAGCATTTTGCAGTTGCTAAGCATAAAGTTTTTGGGAGAAGAAACCAATATTTTTAAACTAAACTGTAAGTGAACATTAATAGAATTCTTTGAATCACATAGTTTTGACTCAAGGAGGAGATAACATAAACCAGAAGGATACTTCTATTTATAAAGCAAATGTTTGCTTTATAAATGATGAAATGTCAATGTAAATGTAATTTCTTTAATTTATTTGAATGAACAGTATTACTCTGTGGATACAGTCCATAGGAACCTGAGAGAAACACTTGACCTAGCATGAAGGGAGTTGTCTAGCCGGGAAAGAAAATAAAAATGGAAACTGTGATGTTTCCTGTCCAACAGAGGGGATAGGGAAGTGAAATGAGATTCTTCAAGGTGTGAATGTGGGGCCAGGTTTTTGTCCTTACCACAGAACAAAGGAATGGCCTAATCCTGTGAAAGGCTGACAGTGAGGCATTCAGCATTCCTTATCAAGCCACAAAACAATCAGCAAAAGAAATAACACTAGCAAGGGCAAATTCCTAAACAGTTAAATGTCAAGGTTAAAATGGTGCTCATCACAGTTACAGGGTAAGGACTATCATGTGGATGGTGCAGGCATTGCCAAATCTTTGCTGGCTGAACAAGGAAAAGCAGATGGAACAAAACAAGTAAATAATTAAATACTAATGTCACAAACACATCTGACTTTGCTTCTCCTGTACTTTAACATTCTGTTACAACTACAGGTCTGCCAGCACTTGAAGAAGTGTATGTCCACAGAGCATCTGCAATGCTTTATTTATAATGTTCATTAGATATCTGCCCCAGGTAGATACCCCAAGAGAATGCATGATAAATATTTTGTTTGTGTCAAATTTTAGCAATTTTTTATGATCTCCTCATTAAAATACTTCTCACATACACACGTGCAAGCATGTGTTAGGGAGATGGCACTTCTTTTTCCCAGTGGATGAATACCAGCTTTGTTTAAACAGATCTGCACTGACAGATCGTTTTCAGCAATTACTATTTTCTAGTATAATTTCTGGTCTTAATGGCAGTATATTCTCCATTTTAGTACCTGGAAGTGTAAAAGAACACTCACCACAGCATGATACACTAACCTGTTGGCAAGTGCTAGCTACACTTCACTGGATTTCCAAACACATCTCTGCATTTGGCGTTACAGATAATAGATGTGACACATACGTTTTGCAAATCTCTTTTCCTGGGATTGGGAAATACGGCAATCCTTCTTTTAGGTCTTTGTTTTCAGAGACAAATATCCAGTGCTACCAATACAGAACTGTTTAATGTTACATGGCATACACATGTGACCTGAGCACGGTCTCCCTGTGCATGGTGCTGTGTTCCAGCAGCAGTTTCTGCATTCCAAAGAGTGTAAGCAATGTAGGGAAAGGATTGTGGACCACAGGAACTCTGCAGGAACTGTATGCTATATGTTTTTCTAGGTTTTTTACTCATTTATGTAGAGACAGCAAAGGGTTCAGCTCTCTGTGCCTGCATTAGCTCTCTGCTAGCATGCTATGCAGTGAGGGAACAGCTTAGTAGAAAAAATTTAAAACCCCCCAGGTTTTATGAGGTGTCATGAGGGTCTTTCAATCCATGATGGTAGAAAAGGATTGTGACACTTGCAAGTTCTTCTGTTTTTTCATAACTTACATGCATATATATATTTATATGTGTATATCATATTTCAATTAGAGAATTGTGTGTGATTGTTCTTTTCCACTTTTTTCCAAGTTGGTTTGGCTTGTTATTCAATTTAATTCCACTTTCAAGTCCTTTGGCTGTATTTGACTGTCCAACCATTTAATTTGAACTTAAAAGACTTTTATCAGTATTTGGAAGAAAATTTTGCGTTTGTCTTCATGAGAAAAACAGTATGTTCTCCTTCCTGCAGTCAGCTAATCTACTCTAAATCCTAGAAAAAATAAGACACCTTTTTGGTTTGTTTGTTTGTTTGTAGTCCAAACCAGCAAGTCAGATTAAAAACCATAAAGATCTGTCAGCCAGCTGATTAAGAGTGAGAATTATGTATTGCCCTTTCTTGCTTGTATATGACTTCCATTTAGAAAATGAAAATGAAGAATGTGCCTTTCTAAATTAAAAAATCAGTTGTTTGAACACACACTTGAAATCAAAGAGCATTTCCTTGCCATATAATGCAAGATAGTACAATTCCTCAGCTTACCCTGAACTGTGAAGATGAGTAACTTCATCAGTATGGCATTGCACCTGGCTGACATGGCTATTCTGCTTCTGAAACAATAGATATTATTCCCACATGATCTTGGGGTTGTTATTACACATCTATTGTCTATAATTGTACCCTGAAAAAAGCGTTCATCTGCTTACAGCTTGCCTGTGTCAAAATTCCTTAGTTTGATTTGCAGGGATACCATATAGGACAATCTTAACGTTTACAAAGCTCTGTCTGAAGTTTCAGCAGGGAGTAGGATTTAAGCACCTCCAAATATAGTCACATTTGATTCTAAAACAGCAAAAACACTCTGGGTAATTTTTTCCCTGTCATTGGTGGTGCAGATATTTGCTGTTTGCATTCGCCTTTGTTCATGTCAGGTCTGTTCTTAGAACAAATTAAATCTATGCTTTCATTTGCTAGAGGCATGTTGTGCATATATTAATTTCACAGAAGGAAGGTTTCTCTCTGCCTAAAAAAAGAAGAAAAATTGTGGGGTTTATCACTGTTAATGTTTTTATTTTTTTAAAAAGTGAGAATTTTTTGCTCTGTAACTTAACCACCATCTACTTATATCACCTCACAATATAAACAGATGAATTTGATTTGCTGCAGTAAAATCTTCTGCATGTGTTATCAGTGTTACTGATGGTGAATGCAGGGATATTTTCCCCAAAATGTTCTTTATAACATAAGCAATAAGTTTAACGTGGTATAAACCTGGTTTGCAAATGTAAGACAAAAGGGTCCTTGAGTCCCTCACGTGGTGGCTTGTGAGAATGGCAGCAAAATATGAAACATTGCTTTGCAGTTCAGAAAGGAGTACAGGCTTTTGCATGGAACAAAATGCTTTGAATGTAAGGACTGGCCAGAAAACTGGTTTACAATCCTAGCTGTTAGCTACAGAAATTATTTTGTATATATTTTAAATACTGCCATAGTTAGACTTTTACTGTGTGAAGTTATTAATTCCTTCTTCAGAGGCTTTATTCTGATCTCAGAAGTAAGGGTTTACTTTTATTGATTAGTCCTAGCACATCATGATCTAATCTTTTAAGTGGACATAGCTATGTTTATCTTCAAAATTAAGGTGTGTTTTCAGAATAGAGCTGAAAGCTGATGCCCTGTCTTGAGCTCCTGAGCGAGTGAGGCTCTGTGCAAGTGAACAAAAGACTTCCTGGTGATGCCGAAATGATGCCTTTCTGTCACATGCCTTTCTACACCAGAGAAGGTTTCAGATTAAGTTCTCAGTATTTAAGGACTTGTGCAATTACTGTCTGGTAGATTTCTTCACCACAACTGCTAGTCATCCCCTCAAGTCTGTTCTTTTCCTCCTTCTTATTTTAGCATTAATCTCTCCCATGACCCCTCAAATAATTAGTACAAAAAATTAGACTTCTGAAGAAATATTAGTTGCTCTTCAAAGAGAATCAGAAACACAGATTTCTCCTGTATCCTTACAAATGCCTTTCCTTCACATGTCATGCAAGCCCCTGTGAATGAACCCAGTAATAGTTGGATCAGGATTCATACAACAATGTTGTTCATATTGCTTTCCTTTACTATGAATTTTGTTTCTGGTCCTTGGAGGAAAATCTTCCAAAAGTGACTGATTCAGTTTTTGCTTCTTGGGAAGAAATTACGCACAGTGTCAGCTTTCTCCATGGTCCACTTTAAAATTTCAGGCATGATAGTCAGAGATCTCCTCAGTGTTGCAATCTACCTGTACAAGAGATCAGAACAGGAAAATGAGCTCTTCAGGTGGAAGATGCTCAAAATCCCCCAAGTTCTCATAAAAACTCTCCTGTTCCTCATTGTTTGCTGCATCACTTGCCTCTCTCCTGGCTAAAGAATTGGCCCTGCCAAATTGGCACATGCCAAAGGCCACATTTCTCTGTGGGATGTGCGTCTGTGTGCTACTTGCACTGAATACAAACTGAGAACAGGACCTGGCTTTGTGGTCTGACTTGTACAGAGCCTAATTGCAGCCAGGCCCCCGCTGAGACCTCAGTGAGACTTAGCTGACAGCTCATGATCCACCTTAAATATAAGCTTTGGAAATGATAAAAATGTAAGCTGAAGCAAACCAGCACGATTAAGCCAAAACAAAACCAGAAGTGTATGTTCACAGGGAGAAATGCAGTGGGAGCTCTTCAGTGGGTTTTAATAATCTGTGCTGTACTACAATGCAGATTGTTCTTAAAGTCACTTTCGTAGAGGTTGCATTTAGGCAACGACAAGAATCGTTCTGCTTTCCAATGTTTTTAATAGGAAATGTGTTTTGCAGAGCTTTTTGGAAATTAATGTGATTTTTAAACTCCTTTTTCTGAGGCAGTTAATAACACAGATTCCAAAATAAAAAATGGAGCTCTGTAGGTATTAGAAAACGAGTACACTTTGATGTAACATTTAGCAGAAATAAAGAAAATTTTAAGCAATTTTCTCCACATCAACAAGATTTTATTTGAAGTTCTCTATATTCATGAAGACAGGAAGTGTCGTAAATTTGCAAATTTGAACATTTTCAGAAAACAATTTAATGCATAACCCTGCTTCTTCTGTACAATCTGCTGGGAGAAATGAAAACTATGTCCAACCCTTTCCAGGAGTGGCTGATGTTCCTGTTAGAACTGCACTGCATCTTTTTACTTCTGGGCTCATATTTGCCAGGTGTTTGTTGTGGTGACACAGAGGAGGGAGTTCTGCCTTTTGGACCATATTTGCCTTTAAAGGGGGAAAGCACATGGCCTGTGATGAGAGCCCATGTTGCAGTTTTACTGAGCCAAGAGTAGGAATACATTTATGCAATAAATAGCAATTCAGAGAGATGGTCACTGTCTGCTGAAGTCCTCAGTAACACATGGCTTAAATAGATAATGCAACTTTGATGTCTAATCGTGTCTTTCTCACAAAGGTAGACAAAAACTCTTCATAGTATTATAACAAAACTTTGACTCTTCTCTCAGCCACAAAATGGCATTTAAATACATCTTGGCAGGGATTTTCTTATAGGGTCATGTACATTTAATAGCTGCTCGGGTCCACTTAAAAGGACCATCCCAGAAAAAAAGCACTTTCAGTTTCAGTTTATATTGCTTTATTTGTTTGTTTTCTCTTTTTGTCTGTAAACAAAAAATGTGGAAGGATGTCCACTTCATTTTTTCCTAACAATGCTACAGGAGATTGCTCTTGCATATTTTTCTCAGCACTGTGTTGAGACTAGAGAGGGTGGAACAGCTTGAGAACAGAAGGAAGCCTCTGTTTTAAACTTTATATTTGATGGAGGGTGTAATTTATAGCCATAAATTCTGTCATGAACAACTTTTTAAAGAAATATTTTGTCAGATAATAAAACTAGAATAATTCAGGGCAAGGAAATGTCTAGAGTTCTTACTAAATGTTAGAGGACTTGACATTACTGCTGATAACTTAGAATTTTAATCACTGGGCTAAAGTTGCTTGACTGCATATTTTGATTGTTTCTTTCTGTTTCAGAAGGAGATTTTACAGATGAGCATAGTGCCATAAAGTATGGATGGGAGAGATTTAATCAATGCACACGGGAATGTACTATACCACCAGACTGCAATTATTAGACCATTTCCACTTTCTTAAGAAGATCTTACTCTCAATTATTTGCTAGCAAATAAATGAGTAAACTAATAATAATGCTGGAGTCTTAGTCTTGCTTCCGTAATAGATGGCTCAGAAGAGATCCTTTGTAATTCAGTCTCAATACCATATGTCTCTGTTGACATTAAAGTGCTTAGTTCCAAATGAGTTGGCTTCATTCAAGCATCTTAATTCAAGAGTGGATGATTAGATCTTAAGCTAAAAACCTATTAGGATGTAAGCACTTATGTTGCTGAAAGGTATTAAAGGAACAGCATAGTGTGGTTGCAGATAAATCTTCTATATCTACAACTGATGAGTTAAACCTTATTTGATTTTCAAACAACATTAAAAAGTAGCTGAAATGTGCAAAGCTGAATGTCACATAACTAAACCTGGAGGATATGTTATGTGAAAATAAATTTTGATGGCTTTTTGGGACATGGAGAAGCTCAGATATGGGAATCTGGCACTCTGAGCAGAAGTATCATAAGACATTTTAAAGAGCTCACTTTGTGTTTCAGAACTGAAAATTGTGGGTTTTTCTTTAGTGAGTAAAGCATGGCAAATAATAAGAAATGTAAAAGAATTTTATTCAGTCATTCTTTGGCATAGTAACTAGCACTTTTGTTAATCCTGCAAGCTGTAATGCAATTTTATTTTTCATCTGCAGAGCAGTGAGCAAAAAATGCCAAACAAAACCCCAATCTTTGTGTTAAGTGAAAAGAACTATTATCTGATTCCTTACTGAATAAAACTAAAATTCTGAAAATAAAAGTGGCTATTTCAGGGAATTGATTTGTGGCATAATTTAATTCTATATATGACACAGTCCACTGTAAATCTATTTTTGGATTGATAGATTTTGTCTCCAGTCCTCTAAAAGAAATAAGAAAATAAAATAAATATATATGGGCAACTTTGAAATCTCACTTAAATGTTCTTTTAAAACATATTTAATAAAAATATCACAAGCTGAATTTCAGAGCCAGTCCCATGACTTGTGGGATATAATTTGGTGACTTTTTTGAATGCCTGGCTTTGATGCTTCCAAAAAAGCCTTCACGGTAAGATTTTCAAGAAGTAACTCTTCCATAAATGTCTGAATAATGTATGAATGCTCATACTTTGTTAGTAGTCACATTGCCTACAGTAATGCAGAATACATTTAAAAAATGTGAATGTACCATCTAAAAAGAAATTAAGCTCCTTATGATGTCATTTGCGGACATACAGGAATTTTTTAGATAGTATAACTTAGGGTGAAATATATATATGAAAAACAGGTATGAAAAACTTGATTAAAAGTGCAATGACTTGCTTTGGGTTTGTCTTGATGGTGCTCACTTATTGATAGTCCTTTAGTAGTTTCCATGATGCTGACCTGTCCTCATTCCTTGCTGCAAAAATGCCATTCAGAATGCTGGAGAAGATGGTAAACTCACTGCTGTCTATACACTGCTTTCATGGGGAAGGGAAAACAGGAAATAATTTTGCAAGCTATAATAAAATTAAAGGAGTTTAATGTATGCCCGTGTCTGAAAAGATGCACCCACTTAGAAAACACTTTTAGAAATCAACTCTGTCAGAGAGGTACAGTCTTCCTGATGAAAGAACAATGCTTTCTTCTTCTAAGCTCTCATTTGTTCAGCAGAAATCAGTAAGGGACTTCTGCTGTAGTTGAAAACCACATATTTATATTTAAGTAAGTCAAAAAGTCATAGAATCATAAAATCGTGGAATAATTTAGGTTGGGAAAGACCTCCAAGACCTCCAAGACAATATACTCTGACCATTACCCTGACACTGCCACTGTCACCCTGTCCCTAAGCGCCACTCCTACATGCCTTTTAAACACCCTGAGGATTGGTACACCACCACTTCCCTGAGCAGCCTGTGCCAATGCTTGACAAGCACTTCAGTGATGCATTTTCCCCTAACACATAATCTAAACTTCCCCTAGTGCAACTTGAGGCCATTTCCTCTCGTTCTGTCACTAGTTACCTGGGAGAAGAGACCAATCCCCACCAGGCCACAATCTCCTGTCAGGTAACAGCAGAGAGCAATAAGGTCCCCTCTCAGCCTATTTTTCTCCAGGCTAAATAATGCCAGTTACCTCACTAGACTTTTGCTCCAGACCCTTCACCAGCTTCATTGCCTTTCTCTAGACTCACTCTAGAACCTCAGTGTCTTTTTTGTAGTAAAGCTTGAAGAGGTCTGTGATGCTACAGGGCTTGAGAACCTGTTCTTTAGTCTTTTAACCACATTTCATCTGCTGCAAAGGAGGGTAACCAGAAGAGAAGAGAGAAACCACCTATGTCTATCCTATTTTCAGCACCCTTTTCTTCACGTATTTGCTAGGGCCTGGTACAGGACTGCAGCTAACATCATGTTCCTCAGCTGTGTCACAACAAATCCCGACAAAAAAACCTACATCCATCTGTCCCATTTGGATACGTATACGCAAGTAAATGAACTCTTAACAAAATCTGCGGCAATGATAAGTGAGGTAAATTGATACAGTAATGTGAACATGTTTCAGTACAGACTCCCCAATTCTGAGTAATCCTCTGAATATGTACTGGTTTACAGGATGAAAAAAGTACATAAAGTAATTAAGCTAATGGGGAAAGAGAGAGTAATGGGGAGAGGGAAGACTAGAGAGTGAGTAGTAATGCATGAATTCACATTCCTTGAGACTGGCAAAAGACAGAGGAACCTGCCTAGGGGCAGCAATTCCATACTCCTTGACAGGAAGAGGAGCTGTCGTCTGATTCTTAGGAATCAGCTTGTTTCATAACTTTGGAAAATACATATTTTCTGTAGGTTTAAGATGGTTACACTTAACACAACATTCAGGAATGAGAGGGAACTTGCAATCTAAGGGACAGATATTTTCTGACCAAGCAAAATTATCTGAAAACTGGGTGCATCCTCTCCCTGTTTTGGCTAAAAAACCCACCCCACTACACTCAGCTTCTTGATTGGAAATTATGCTTTGATTTCTAAAAACTTATTTAATTACGTGGATTTAGCCTTGAGGACTCTATTGCTTCTGTTTAGCCAGCCTTTAGTTTTGATGCTTTCTCTCTTTTGCTCTAATGTTATCACTTTCAGCGTGGCTAAGAGCAGAATCATCAGCTCTCATTTTCTGATGATGTGACTGGAGCTCCCAGGACTGCTTCGCCTTGCAGGCAGCACCTGTTCTCACACAGTCAATGTTACTTTTAGTCAAGGGTAGCTAGATTGTGATGCATTCCAAGCTAAAATCCAACTGAGCCTGTAAATTTAGGCTGAAAATACCCCCTCACATGATAATTTACTTCAGGGCTTTTCCTGTGTCTCATGGTTTCCTACCCCCACACTGAAGGCACAAACAAATTTCGTCATGACGCATGGTGAAAGAAATATAATGCAGTTCTGCTTACAATAAGAAAAAGATTTTTGGGATTGATATATACCCTCAAGTCTTGGAGGAGCCATGTTGTCCTCATCAGCACTGACAGGGCCCTGAAAATCTGACAAGCTAAGATTTACAACTGCTTATAGCTGAAGATGCATAACACTTTGGCTCTGCCCCTTCCACTTGTGGAAATATGGGGCAATTTGCTCTGCCAGAAAGGTGTATGGAAGATAATGCTCACCCTCATTTGATGAGGAAGCTGGAGATAAGAGCCATTAATGATCGACATATCGCAGCACTTGTGAAGCTTGTCCCTGGAATACCTCCTGAGATATAAGAGCCAAAGGCATGAAGTTCCAGACTGACAGGAGGGTATGGACTGTGTCAGTTCTGATCTTACAGGAGTACAAAAAGGCTGTTTTATCTCATTCATACTCTTTTGAGTGCTTCTAGGAAGAACTCACAATAAACATAGAGTCATCAAATACCTGCTCTGTTATGGAATATTTAGCTGAAAACTGTTTTCAAGACATGTTTGGTCTAAGAACGATTATCATGTATAGACCTTACAACTTATCATGTATAGACCTTAGTTCAGTTTTCTTGGTTTGACTGCCTTGCTTATAGTTATCTCCTTGTAAGGAATTCCTTTTGTCCTTTGATGCTTACAAATGTCTGAGCTGAATATGGATGTGATTTATTTCTTAGCTTTTCTCTGGGTGGTTTTTCCAGACTTACCTATCATGCAAGAGTATGTGTGTAGAACGTGCTGCTATGTAGAAAGCTGAAACCACTGAGGACGAGTTAAAATGAAGCATAGTGAAAAGGACTGGCAAACACTGGCTTAAAAAGGCAAATCCTCTTTTTCCTCATCATCAGAAGACAGAGCATGGTGCTGAACAAACTATAAAACTGCCTAACAGTCATCCTCTCTGTTGTGTGGTTTGTAACTGTTTGGATATACATGATAGTCTCCTGGCTTTAGATGAAAGTGCTTTGTTGTGTTAGAGTAAAAAAAAATCAAAATATTAGGAACATTATGTATACAAAATTTGCTTCCCTTGGATATACCTCAACTAATTTGCTAATAAAAGATGTTAAATGGGAAGTAATGTCCTATTAGAGTTTAAAAGAATATGTGTTTGACAGTAACAGAGCATCCTGAGACCTTTCCTATTCTCTGTCTATATTTTGAGGCACAGGGAAATTTTTCTCCCAGGATATTAGCTCTTCACCCTTGCGGACAGGTTACAGATTCAGTATCCAAATTGGAGAGAAATCAGTACTAGTGCATGCTGCACCTCAGGTAAGCCACAGTGCACATTTTGATAATCCATTTTAATTTACATGTTTCCTTGAATAGTAGGCAAAAATTTTAAAGAGCAAGAATCACTTAAGAAAAAAATCCCACCCATAAAGTTCTTCACCTGTAGGAATACAATCTACATTAATATTCAGTAAGATGGAGAATTTTGCAAGGGGATAAAAGTTAAAAAATTAAGGAACAACAGATGACACGTTCACTTGTACCAGAAATAGGCAGAATGAAATGTCAGTGCAGGTTTGGATTGCATACCAGGAGCATAGGACAACAGGGTAGGAAATTCTACTTGCTATATAGACTTTGGGAGTTGCTGTTCAGGAACAGAGGTGCATCTACTTTTTAGAATGCTGACCTCAGCTGGCCACTGGCTGCAGCTTGTGCAAAGTGGGGTGATTTGCAATTGACTACAATTTTCTTGCCATTGACATGGGAGTTGTGCTGTAAGGCTCATTGCACAACTGTGGCGGGAACTAAGTAATGCTGATGGTGTGGAATTTTGTTACTTTGAAGATTTGAGACATGTCACTTGCTCCCTTTGTACCATAAATGTTTATATTTAAATATACGTGGTTGCAGAAGTAGCCAGACTGGCTTTGAGAATCTTCTGTTCCTGTAGGCAGATAGAGTTCTGGTGGAAGAATACTCGAATCATTTTATTCACTCCAGGCCTCTAGCTACCAAAAGGAATCTCGAAAGCTGGAGGAAAAGAAAAGAATAACAGAAAAGAAAAACAAAATCATCAGAAGGGGGAGCAATTTGTTCACAAACAAAAGCTACTTGACTTTCCTTGGCTAAGGGAAAATAATAGACATTTCCATAGTCTTCTTTGACTTTTTTGACTGATTATTTGGGAGTGCACAGAGCGAAATGAAAACATTGTACCATTAATGTATTTGAATTCTAAGAAAAATAGGAATCCCAAGGTGATTCTTCTGTACCAGGACTCTTAGTGTAGGATATCACATGCTAAAAAAGAATGGTTGCCCTACTAACAAAAATAATATTAACAGAAGAAAAGAGAAGACTACTTGCTGATGGCAGAGCTGTCTAATGAATTGCCAGAGTCTTTTCAGCCCAGGCTTTACTTCTAATGGGCATTAATTGTATTTTCCATCTATACACAGACTAAAGTGAGGTTCTGTGCAGAATCTGCCTAAGAAAGATACTGTAGCCAAATGGCAAACACAAACACAACAGGAAACTCTTCTATATTTCTTTATAATGTTGTTATAGTAAAAATCTATGCTGCCTGCATGTACTTGGTCTTTCTGTCCTAGGCTCAGCAAGATGATAGCCCTTTAAAAATGGAAAGAGGAGTAGGTTTCCGGGAGGTATGGATGGTATTCTCCCACCCTCCCTGTACACCTTTTGATGGCCTTAATGCTCATGGTTTATTGAGGGTTGAAAGCTGGCCTCAGGTGAAAGGCGCCCCAGAAAGGCAGGAGATGCAGTATTGTTGAGTGACGTGTGGTACTCATGAAGGACAAAGAGTTCTGCAAGGCTCTCACAGACCTGTTCCTTGCAGGTGAGAGAAGGGGAGCACATCCTGCCTTCGGGAAGCTGGCTCACTCTCAGTCCGTATGGCTGGCATGCCCACATGGAGTGTTGATGGTGAACATGATGAACCGAAGGCAGTCAGCAATCATTTTAGCAGGAACTCTTTGAATGCCATGCATGCATATAGGAGTAAAAAAACCAAACCCTGTGCCTTGCAACAGTGAAATACTGCCAATCAGAACTGTCTGTATACATAACACTTTGACGTTTGACTGTTTAAATGATGGAGTCCACCCAAAGGAGCAGAAAAGGCCTGCAGATGCTGGCCTGAACAGTTTGCAATACTTTGAATAACTTTATCTTTTCCCTTCTATCCTGTTCATTAAAAAAATACAGTCAGTGAGGATGGGAACTGTAAATATTGGGCAAGTTAAGCTTGCAATGAAAACTGACAAGTGGCTATACCATGGCATTGACCTTCCCCTACAAGGGTGTTGGATGTATCTGCCTAGACAACATCAGAACTCCAGCAGTGCATTCGTTCTTCCAAGCAGCTTCTCTGATCTGGGTGATGATTGTGCCTCCTACACATGCTAACTTTCACAGAATGAACTTAGTGTTGCTGCATCAAAAACTTTTTAGTCCTTTTAGAACCCGTGATAAATTCTGTACTAATTTTTTACTGAGACGAATCATTCATGTACATATATGTGGGGATGGGCTTTCTTGCTCAAAGACATCCACAAACAAAACACCAATCACAGAAAATGCCTGTAGAATTCTCTTTATAATATTAAAAAACAGTACTAAAAGAGACTTTTTCACTTGTACATACCAAAATGTCAGTATGACAACTGCCTACTGTAGAATGGCAATAATAATTTAAAAATACCTATTCAGTATCCTTTGGCAAACTGTGACCATTGAAACAAAGCAGTCTAAAAAAAGTAGTCTACTAATAAGCCAAGTCTGGGCTTTGACTCAGCACTCAAGTCTATTCTATCATGTGGTCAGAACAAATATTTGAACGGCATGAGGTTACCCTGAGAGTCATGGAGATCAAGATAGTTACTGAAAATTAAATAGAGCTTGTCCCTGATTTTTAAGTCTCGAATAAATACAGTCTTTCTGGGAGAGACAGGCATGAACCAGACTGAGAAACCCAGGTATGTAGTCATAGGCATAGCAGACACCTGAACAGCTTCTCATTTCCTATGTGGGTGTCTTGGGCTACTTGGCTCTGCATGTGGAGAGGATTTGCCTGTCCCAAGTTTTTCTGTCAAGTCTTGCACACGTAATTCACTACAAAGTCAAAAAAGCCTTAATAAATTCCATGGCCTGATGCTGGGGGCATTCAACTAAAACACAGGTTAGGAGTCTGGAGGCTAGACCTAATAAATGTTTGCCTATGAAAGAGAGCAGAGATTCATCTTATATTAATGAATAACCTGAAAAGTAAAGAATCTCATTTGGAAATGAGAGAGATCTATATGCTATTTTTATATATTTCAAGTTCTCCTTCTTCCAGACCTGCCCAAGAACTTGTTGGCTGTTGGGGGAATGAGTGTCTGTGTGTCTTCAGATTACTCTTTTTTTGCTTTTGACCAGAGAGCCAGTCCTGGACAAGGGAAATGTTTTATCCAAAACTGACAACTTAACTGAAAAAGTAATTGTTTTAAAATATTATCTTTTCAGTTTTGTGAGTGATAATTTCACAGCTGCCTTCTGAGCCTAAGGTAAAGAGATTACATTCAGGGGCACAGAATTACACAACTATGCAAATACTTCACAAAGCATGCTCATGTGCACTAACATTCTTTCAGGGAAAAATAAGAATCAGTAACAACATTTTACTAATAGAATTTATAAAAAAATAATAATGAATGCAAAAAATTGTGAGATGTGTAGAGATTACATGAAAAGTGGTACCAGTGAAGTACAAGCCATTAAATTATCATTTGTTACCCAGTGGTTACTGCTTGTTTTATCATCTCAAAAATTTGTATGCTGATCTTAAATGTTTATGAATGCAATTGTTGTATTACATTCTCATGTATCTGTAGATCTGATATAAAAACGAGTATATCCAGTGCTTCCAGCTTTACAAAAAATGCATTAGATGACATTCGTACAATAAGATGGAAATATAAGTGGGGTTTTTTTGTTGTTGTTGGTTCTCTGACATCCAGACTCAAAAAAATTGCATGACATTTTTTGAACAGAATCTAGAAAATCTGTTTCACTGCTGCAAAAAATAAAACACTGCTATTTTACTACAATGGGAGATGACACTATAGTGGATCAATACACATTCCAGAGTTTGCAAGAAGCCTGTCCCATCACAGCTACAAATATTTTATTGATGATATGTAAGACCAACCACATTTAAAATCTCTGTCATCTCCCAATTACTGCAGGAGTCCTGCAGTAATTTTAACTTAATCCCCTTGCATTGAAGGGAGATGCCATGGACAAAAACCTATATCTATAATGTTTACTTTACTTCTGCCTTTAGGAGAAATCTGTATGTCCTGAGAAGCGCAACCAAAACCTAAGTAATTTGTTACTTCAATACAGGTACCCAGTAACAACATGATCTGAAATTAGAAAACCTAAAGTTATTTAAAGCTGTACATATGGAAATGAAGTAAATATTCTGAGAGCTCTACTTTCACAGGTCTGTAATAACAAATAACTTCAGAGAAGATAGTACTGAACCATTCTTTTTCCCAGGTTTGTTCACCTCCATGATGTTGAATAATGCCATTTTCCTGTCCTGTGGGAGGGTATGCTGACCCCTGAATGAAAAATGCTATTCCGGTCCCACTAAGCCATTGGGGAAGGCTGTACAGCAGTCCAAACGACTATTAGAGCACTTTTTGCTCCAAGCGCCCCCACCAACCACCAGAAAGAGATACTTTCTCCTTCCCTCCTGCAGCTCAAGTGTCAGGGTGGGCCTCCTCGGTGTGCGTGCAAGAGGTACCTGTTTTTTACCCTAAGATGGAGTCAGTGAGAACCTCTGCTCCTCAGGCAGAGCAGAGCAGAGTCTGTTTTGTAAGTTTGCATTTTAAAGTCCCAGCCTGATGTTTCTTTTGCACAGTCTACTTATGAATTATCCCACTGTGCAGACCTCCATTCAGAGTAAATCCACCTCTCAGCATGCTAAAGAAACGCTGAAGACATGTTAATGGTCTTGTATATTAAAGTCTAATAAATTTTTTTGTTTGTCTTTCTCATTCTTCAGACATTCAGTGGGACAGGTACCGCTGCAGTGGTGGTGCTGCTGTGCTCTCCAAGGCTATTAAGCAGACAGCATTTTGTATTAAAATAATGAATATAACTGTGGAGAGTGTGAGCACAAAAAACAGGCTGCATTTTCCGGGCAGGACTCGAGTGCCCTAGGGTCTGCCCATTATTCTTTTTCCTTATTATAATCTTTCTCTATGTTGTACAGCTTGATTTCTGCTGGTGCTTTCATTTGAAAGAACTAGTAATTTTTTTACTTCTGCCTATTTGAATGTTGTTTGCAGTCTTCTTGTCTCTGAATATCTTTAAAAGGGCAGGTGGTACTCAGAACCTCAGCTTCAGTATTACACTAATTGATGGTCTTCATTCATAGAAGCAAATGGTCTATTCCCCTCAGACTTCATCTGTAGTGCTTGACCATATTCTTTCTCAGAGGTAATGTAAATTTTGGAAGAGATGTTTTATACTCTGTGCTTATGGCAGAGGTAATGAAGATTATGTCCATCAATACAAAGAATTACACCAGAATCAATCAGATCTGGTTCACCTAATCAAATATTATTTTCAATTAGATAGACTTTTATCATTTGCTTAAATCTGTATCTACACGGTCAGACTTTTCTGTTGTCATGACTTTGCCTTCCCCACTAATGATAAAATAGGAAAAAAATCTCTCTGAAAAGATCTTTAGGGAGCAAGAAAAGGTATATTATAACTTTACAGAGCCTTTTTAAGGCAATCCTGAGAAGCATGGATTATTAAGAGAAAGGAATAATAAGTCTGGAAGCAATTTTGAGACAACAGTAATTAATCATAAGTTTAGAGCCAGCTTCTGCTAACACTCAGTGTAAACTGCAGGTGGCACCATTTATACAGCATTTAAAAGAGCACCAGGGAAAAAATTCTCCCTTTTAATTTGAGTTTTCTGATGGCTTGCCGTGATCGTATAGTGGTTAGTACTCTGCGTTGTGGCCGCAGCAACCTCGGTTCAAATCCGAGTCACGGCAGGGGATGATGTGTCTTTTGAAGAGATGTAATTACAGATTCCACATCAAAAGTAATCTATTAGTGATGTCTAAGACTAAGATGAGAAAGCAATTAGAAGCCCTATAACTTTTACAATAATGTTTTTCTAAAAGAGTACGTAGCATAGGTGTTAATTCAGAAATCCTGTTGCCAAGTGGGATTTTTTTAATTTAAATTTTTATGGATATTGTGATAAATGCAATCTCATAGTGACCATGGAATTTTTACTCATTACAACTACTTAATGTCTGGACTGAGCCACAAAGCTTCTTTTGTTTTGATGTTCCCTGTTTTCTCATGCTAATAAAACAAGCAGCCTGAATTGCTTGGAAATATGGCAGTGGTACCTGTGGAAATCTGCTTACCTAGGCCTGAACTGTTGCTAGCAGAAGGTCTTTGCTGGTGGCAGGTAAGAGGAGCCATCACTTGTCTGTTGATTCTCTTTGTTTTTGTAGTAGGAACAGTGTGTAATTTCACTGTCCTGTTTCACTGAGTTGTATGAGCTCAGATTCTCAGCATGAAGGCTCCTAAAATTACCATTTCGATTTAGTAAATTGGTTATGGTAACTAACAGCAGTTTTTGCAATAAACAAACAAACAAAATTACATAACTGGTAATAATCAAATTAATAAAACATCATTATTATGAGTTAATCATATAATTCGTGTGCTACTGAATAGGGTTTCTGGTAGTTGGTCCTTTAATTTGTTATGGAGTCAATTCAAAAACAAGCTCTGCTTTTCTCTCACTGCTGCATCTGATGGGACATCAGCCCCTTTATAATGGACAACATCTCCAGGAGGCCCAGACAGACTCAAGCTTCCTGCGACATGACAGCTGCTTCCCAGTGTGAATGACAGGTGCCTTTCTCTGAGGGAGCAGGAAAATTCCTTACCATTCTGCTCAGTGAGGAAGTGAAACAAATCTTTTGTAGCACCGCTGTCAGGAAAAATCTAAGCCCTGCATGCCTGGAAGCTGGGAGGGCACATCACCTTTGGAGGCTGTGGGCTTGGGTGTCCCAGTTTTGGTGCAGTAGGCTGGTGATCCCTGGCCTGTTATGACCTTCCTCAGGTTCATGAGAGCTCTTTCTGTTGTGTTTTTCAAAATATCTTTGAGTAGTCCTCTGACTGGCCTTAGATTTTGTGTCTAAATATCATTCAGCCTTTTAGGAGCATGTCAGAGCAATTAGCTTGTGAATTCTTGGTCTAATTGATAAGACAGATGTGCCGGATTTCCCAAAAGAAAGCAATTTAAAAATATGCACGAGCATGAAAGAGACCAGGATGATCTTTCATACTCTATCCCTGCTGTACTCTTTCAGAAATGTCATCTGCTGTGTTAGATTTTATGAAATCCAGAAATACCAAATTAACTCATCACAGGTGCATGTACTCCTAAAAGAATCCTAGTGAATTAAGTCCTAAAAAAGAAATTCAAAAATTGCAGCGCCAAATATTTTGCTCCACTCATGCATCATCCTGAGGCTGCCAAAGCACTCAAAGCTCACCCCCACTTGACCTCAACCTCCCTGGAACTGACTTCTCTGTATCCAGTGTTCATCTGTTCATCTAAATGTTACCTTGTTGCTACTTATAGTAATATTGATGATTTTGGAGAGTTTTGATAGGACAGTAGACAGATTCCAAGTGCCCTTTAAAAAAAAAAATTTTTGCTTTATGATGACTGACTGGAAAACAGTGGTTATTCAGTCGGTTTTTTTGGGGGGATACCAATACTTGTATGGCAAGCTCAACGGTCACACTACAAACTGAGATCAAGAATGATGTGAGCAGGTAATCAGACATTTCTTACCACTTCCCCCTGCAGTTATTTTCCTCACAAGGAAATGAAAATTATAAGCCAGCTTCATTTTAGAATATAAACATGCAAGTGTAGATGGCTCCCAGCATTCCATTTCCTGAGAAAATATTTATCAATTTTCCCTTCTCATTAGAGAAAAAGAAAACAAAAACTTTAGTACAAAAGAGTTTCCAAGGATAACAGGATTGCAGACTAGGAAACACAAAGAGGTAATCCTGGAACTGATTTTGAACTTTGAATTGAGCAAAGAATTGTCTGTATGTTCCTGGAATATGTGTGTCTTTGTGTCTAGCGGACATGTCCACGTAACACTTTTCCAGCTGGAAACCATGGTCTAATAATAATAATAATAATAATAATGTATTCAAAATATTAACAGGTTTACATAAATCTCTCTCTGAAGCTCTGAATTTTTTATTGTCTAAGAACAATCTGGAGACCAGAGAGAAGAATTCACTTCAGCAGCCTTCTCTGCCTTTATGCACCAATCTGAAAACAAGCACGAAATGAATAGTAGTTTAAAAATAAGGCAGGAGAAGAGAGCACATGACTTTCTTTGCAGCTCTTCCATGCCATTTTGTGCTTGCTATTGTTCTCAAGCATGGCTCACTCTGTATAAAACATAAAATCTTTAGGACATGGAGGTGTCTGTCTCCATATCCCCAGCACAACCAATTTGCTTCTTGGCACTGAAACTAAATTCTAATATGAGTACTCCTCAAGGTCTTGGGGAGATGCTTCTTTCTTGTTGTTGTATTTTAACTTAGCTATTGATTAGGGCTAAAACTACTAGACTTTTTAAGTTATGGAGAAAGACACCTAGTTTTTAAGAGGCTACACTGAATAGAAAGTCTTGAAAAACTTTTGAAACATTAATATAGCCCATTGTAGCTTTCTGTTATTCTTTCTTCATTTTTCAGGAGTGCAGCAGAGTTGGTTGTATCCTGTCTGATGTCCATATTGGGTGTTGAGCAGGATAGAAGGCAGTGCCTGTTTTGAATCTGCAGTCATCAAATCAAATTAATTCTGTTTTTTTCATTCTCTTTACAGGAGTGCAGCTCATATTAAAACTTTTATAGGTCCCCACTGAAATCCTTTCAAAAGGCTGTGGTCAAGTACACTCTTTGAAAGGAAATATGTGGTAAAAAGAACTTCTGAAAGCTTAAATACCTGGTTGTGCTTTAGCAAAGAATGCCAAGAATTCACTTCACAGGTGGGATGATTTTCCCTCTGGAAATTCAGCTCTGAGTTTACAGGCTATTGTTGCAAAATGGGTAGTAATTGGGAAAAATTTGGCAGACAGAGAGATTCCTGAGCCTGATGTGTAAACAGAACTACATAAACAATGTCTGATGTTGCAGTTCTGTTCTCATAACCTGTCTTTGGTGTTTCTTTCAAGAGAAAGCATGTCCTGGTCTATAAATAAGACTGCATTTTATTCATAATGCTCCAACAGTTGCAGCACTGGAGAGATCTGCACCAGAATACATGTGAAGACTGCTCTTCAATTTTTGAAGCTTTTGTCTTGTACCACTTTGAGTTAAGCTTTAACTTAGATTTGAATCCTACAATCTTGTGCACTATGATTCAAACTACTGAGTAGGGCCTGGTTTTACTTCTTCATCAAAAGCTGAGCACAAACCCAAACCCACAGAATGACTTCAAAACTATCTAACTAATGGTATATATTTGTTGTATATTTATTTCTCTCTGCGTTTTCATCTTTAAATTCCAAGTTCTTATTTTCTTTTATTCTAAGAACTTTATATATGTGACCTCTTGATTTAAAATTTCAGAGAAACAAAATAAGCTCTTTCATTCAGATTCAAAGCTATCTGATAAATTTCTCTTTCACAAAGCTTCATGAAATTAATTCTTGTGCTTAATGTTTTACAACTTTTTCCTCCATTCTTTTATACAGAAATGCTGTGTATGTTTTCTCTGCACCGAATACAACTCAGGAAATGACACTTTGTGCTACTTCTTCCAAAAGAATTCCTTTTCCACAAAAAAGCCTCCATCCAAAGGGATCTCAAAACGTAGAAGAGAGCATAGTTTTGATATTTCATGCTAATTAGCAAAATTACAGTCTGTAATGCTAACATAATCAGCATCTCTGTGCTGCTAAACCAGCACCTATATGCCTGATGTACCTGAGAATTGTGCATGGAGCCAACAACATAGCTCCCCCAACTTTTCTGGTAATTTCTTTCTCGCAGATTTCTGAATTCCAAGTTTAGATCTCTTACTTTCAGGCTCCTCAGATAATGATTTTTTCCCTGATGTTGTTCTCTAATACAAGCAGCAAACCTCTTATTTTACACTCCATAATTGTATCTAAACTCTTCAGAAAAATCTGGCATGCTTATACTGGGACCTGCACTATTGCTATTATTCACCATGTAGCTGAAAGCAGGAAGGTGTATTGACCTTTGTATTGGCACAGAGAAGAAAACTGCTTTATGATATAGCCGTGAAAATATCTGTATTAAAACCTGAGATAAATTGGTATTTTACTGTTAGACTTGAGTAAGCAAAGTCTGAATAATTTAGTTAAAGCAACAGCAAGAAAACTAGCATATCATAGAAAATTCTCTTTGGAAACATGTTTTGAAGGCTGTGTTGCTGGGGGGTTTTTTGCGTAAGAACTGAGCTTGACTGAAAAATGATTGAGATAGAACTCTAGAAGGCCCAATACAAGAAACATGAAGTCTTCCAGAAAGACAAAAATGTAATTTCTAGAATGAGATTTTTGTTTTATTCACCAGCTTTGTTTCACCATAAGGTCGTTCTTATTTTTGTTTGCTGATGGATGGGTTTAATGGAATTAAATATTCCCTGCTGGTCTTCACAGTTATGTGAGCTCTGCTTTAAAAGCAATCCCTTTTCATCTTAATAGTTTCAAGATAGTCTTGCTTCCTTACTTAGCCCTGGACAGACACCTGGAGGAAGTTTGCCAAGGGCTGTGAAGCCTGTGTCTGGTTACCTGCATAGTGTTTGACCTCAGAAGGACATACACTGTCTTCAGTAAGGAAAACTTTTGAGAATCTGGCCTCAACTGTTAGAAACATAAATCCATTTGCCATTAATTAGTATTTGTTGCTTCCTTCTTTTCCAGATGTTTCTTCCTTTTTCTTGTAGTCAGGCCATGTGCTTCATTATGAAGAAATCATTTGGTCAAAATCAGCAGTTTTTACTTCAGACATCAGGATGTGTAACTATCTAATAATAAAATTACAATTGGTTACATAACCTAAGTTCATGAATGATTTTTTGAGCATATTCTATTAATAACAAACTAGAACTATGTTGCCACATGGTTCAGTCAGTATACAAAGCGCTAACAGTAGGCAACTGGGAGTTTCTTCAAAATTTCTTCCCTTGTGCCTTTCAGCCAACTTCCCTACCTCACCATTCCCACCCTGGAAAACCACTGGTCCCTAGCACCCCTGCTTTAATAGACAGAAATGCCCACCATGAAGTAAAGGCAGGAAGAAGGAATGCTGCTTTGATAAACAGAGAATCTTACAAGATAATTTTCCCCTATTGTGGCAGAATCCTCTTAGTTGTATCATCCTCTTCCCCCCACCAAAAGGGCACTGCACTTTCAGCAGTGTCTTGCTTCTCTTTAATCAAATTTTAGACCTACACCTGATGTATTCCATTTGCTGCTATTGATTACTCATCTCATAAGTGCATAATACTTGGAGCAGAGATACTATCAGGCCTCACAGTAAAGAAATTATTTGCGTGTAATTTAAGGCCTCCTTTGCTGCTCTTTCTGGAAAAATTCTTCTGGAATTTTCCTTTGTGGTAAGTAACCTCAGGGGACAGATCATAGAAAGAAATCGATGTTTGCTGGGAGAGCGCAAGGACATTTATTAAAAAACTGACAGAGTGAAATCAGAGAAAATGTTCTCTCAGACAACATTAGTACAGCAACATCTGCGTGATCTTCAAATCACACAAGAGGAGACAAAAAACTTACGGTGCAAAGACTGCCAACCACCTTCTCAGGCATCAATGAGCTATATGAAGCTTTCTTTTGTGCATCTACTGCTTTCTGCCAGCTGTTTTTGCAGCGCTTCAGTCACCGATTTCCACAGTTTCTGCAGAGCCAGAGGGTGTCCCCTCGCCGCTGCTGTGTCCCCAGCCCCGAGGCCGCAGACGTGAGGACCGACACACTGTGCCGTGGCTCGGACGTGCCCCGAGGCTGCTGCCACAGCAGTGCTGGCCCCGGCGCGATCGCGGCAGGCTACCGAGGGACGGAGGGCACGGTGTGCGCTCTGTCCCAGCGCAGAGCCGCGCCAGCATTGCCACCTAGCGTGGGCTGCCCATAGCGGGACACCTGCGGCCAGCCACTGCTGTCGCCGGGACCCGCGCACCCCTGAGCCCCAAAAGGCACTGCCGGCGGCGTGCGAGCCAAAGCTATGGTGGCACGAAAGCTATGGTGGCAGGAAAATATTCCTGTTCCTCTTGGCAGCTGCAGTCTGTTGATGAAATCTTACGTTGCCTTCTGTTTGGCCAATATCTGTCTTCAAACGCGTGGCAATTTTGGTCTGCGAATTTTCTTTCTGTTTTCAGAAGCAGTGGGGAAAAAACTGGTGAAAGGACATTTGAAGTTACATAATTATTTTAAAAGCTGTTGAAAAGTAAGCATGAAAACACATGTTCCCCTCCTGCTGTAAGCCAGATTTGAACCAAAATTGCCACAGCCATAGCACATAGTACCAGCCACTGGACTGTCACAGCAAACTGGCACATTGTGACAGGCTTTGAGCAGACATGGCAGAAAAATATCAAATCTAGTAAAATAACAAATGTTAACAACAGTGAGTCATTAAAGAAGGATTTCTTTTCAGGCTTGAGAATTAATGTTTCAAAACAGAAGTGTTCTTAGTAGAGTTATTCTAATAATTGTCTTATTAAAGATCTCATATCTGCCATTTACTCTCACTTTTTAATTCTGTGTTTGACAGTGATAACAAGCAAAGATTGATAACACCAAGTATCTTCACAATTTTGTTAATTAGTTTAAAAAGTGGAAGGAATTTGTGGATACAACAGATGGTTGTGCTGCCATCCCAAGGGACCTCATCAGGATGGATAAATGGCCTAACAGGAGCTCTGTGAAACTCCACAAGTGAAAGTGCCAAACCTGGCAGTCAGGGGTGAACGGTCGCATGCACCTGCACATGCTGGGGGCTAACTAGCAGGAGAGCAGCTTGACAGAGAATGGCCTGGGAATCCTGGTGGACACCAAGCTGACCATGAGCCAGCAGTGTGCCCTTGCGGCAATGAAGAGCAAAAGCGACCCTGACTGCATCAGGCAGATCATTACAACAGGTCAAGAGAGGTGACCCTCTCTGTGTCCTCAGCACCGTGTCCTCACCACAGCTGGGTGGTGTGTCCCGTGCTGGGCTCTCGGGTACAAGAGAGGCATGAACATACTGGGGCGAGTCCACTGAATAGCCACTAAGATGATGAAGGGCTTGCAGCTTCAGCTAGGACAGTGCAGCTGGGACCTTTTACAATCAAGAAGAGCAGGCTTAGGGGGGTGGAATTTATCAATGTGCATAAATATCTGATGGGACGGTAAAGATGTCGGAGCCAGGCTTCCATCTGTTGTATGCAGTGATAGGACAGAAGGTGATGAGCACAAATTGAAAAAAAGGAAATCTTTCTAAATGTAAGAAAAACTTATTTGCTGGGTAGTTGAACACCAGTTTCACAGAGATATTGTGGAGTTTCCTTCCTTGAGGTATTCAAATCTGACTGGATGTGGTCTTGGGCAATTACCTGGGGCTGACCTTGCTGAAGCCACTGTGGTACTAGTGATTTCCACAGGGGCCAACCAGCCTCAGTGATTCTGATCCTCAGGAAAGGGAAAAAAAACAACAATAAGAGCAACCCAAACCTGTTAACCAAAAATAAAATGGCAGTGCTTGCAAATATTTTTTTTAACATTTCTGTACAATGTCTCTGCAGTTAACAGCACAGGCAACTGAGCAGAGGGAGTCCATGAGTGCCAAGAAATGGGATACTGAAAGCTTGACAATCTTTCCTGTCAAAATCCACAAAGTCTGCGTGAACCAGAGAAGCAAGCAATAGCTAGAGATTGAGCATCTTAGTTGGTACAAAAACATTTAGGAGAAATTTAAATGTCTTCTACGTTTTCAGAATTGACAAAGGCTTTATAACATGCATCTTACCCAGCAAATGTGTATGCTGTATTTTTCCTTGGAGTTAGAGGTACCAGGACGCAGATATGAATGTTTAAACGTATAGATTAGCAACATTTTCTGGAATTTTCCAGCTCCTTATTTTCCCAGGGTGAATGAATAGGAATGACATTGTTTCAGGAAAATTTCATGTGATTATGAAAAAAGGAGTTGGCTATCTAGCAGCTGCAAATAAATAAAAATATGTCAGTTTACCACTGTATTCAGACCATGCTCTTTTTCTTTTTTTTTTTTTTTTTTTTTAAATTACTTCACCCAATGTACCTGGTTATATGTGGTGGAATAATAATGGGAATATTCACAATTATGCTGCAAATTAATTCCTTTTATAGGATTTTGTTGTCTCAGAGTTTGCAGTTTTGGATTTGATCCAAAGGTCTAAATTATTTTATCAATGCACAAAGCCACGTTTCTGCATCTAAACATGTGTGCATAGCTCTAATTGTAATTCTTTGTAAGACTTGGTGTTATATGAAAGACTTTTACATCTATAATACTTCTGCATGGTCTCATGCAGATAAAATGCCTATCCACTTCATACTTAAGGCCTACTTGCAGCTTAAGGCCTCTGTTGCTTCCATCCTTTGTACTTCTTTTTTGTTGAAAATGAACCATATTATTGTCAGAAACCCCAGTGCAAAGCTAGTAATTGCATGGTACTGCATGTCATTCAAGAAAAAGCATGATTTTTATAATATTTTAAACTGAAAAGGATGCTTACAACATTACTAAGTATGAATCAAAGCTTCTGCCTGCGACTTATCTTGTGTGTTTGTAAGTGTTAAACATGACTAGTGCTGTTGGCATCAAGGGAACAACCTGTCATATTAAACTGTGGCAGCATGTCTGAATACAAAGCATGAGCCTCTGGAGATTCTTTGGTTTGATAGCATGTTAGTTCCTTTAATTGACTGCAGTTGCTGAAATTTAGGTAAGGCCTTGATTCATTTGGAAATTCAGAATCTTGAACTAATGGTACTGAACACCAGCAGGTGTCCTTGAAATAATCCTGGCACATTGTGTTTCCAGTGCTTCCATTTAAAAATGATCCAAGATCCAGCGGCTGGGCCTAACTTGGTAGCAGAAGCAGAAGAAACTTAGCTGTGCTCACAGGGTGGTAAGGCTGCATCACATTAGAGCAAGCAATGGCAATACCAAGGAAAAGAGGGTTCTAGAATAAGGCAAAACTCAGAGGCAGATTTGAACTAAAGTCATGTCATCTTTTTCTTGTTCGATGTGAGGCTATTAGGGGATATCAAGACTGCTCAGGTGGCTAAGCACTCTGACTCACAGAGGCAGAGCAGACCTCTGCCCCAGGGTATCTACAGAGTCATCTGTAGAACAGTTTTCAATATTGCAGGAAATGTTACTGCTACGGCTCAGGTTCTGCTGTTGCTGCTAGTAAAATCCCCTCGCCCTGTCATCCATCTCACCTTATGTTACTGCCTTTCTTTCCTTGTGTATCATGACTTAAATTTTCAATGGATTGAACTTCCGCTCCTGTGTAATCGAATCAATGTAAAGGAACCCATGGATACATATTATGGGTATTGCACACCTAAATAGTAACATAGCTTCCAGCAAAACGGCCCCTGAGTAAGAGGCTTCTTCGTGGGCTGTGCTAAGGATGCAGAGCAGCATAGCAAACTCAGATTATAAAGCCTGTGAACTTTTCTGAGAGAAATAAGTGAATCTCCCTAAGGGATGTGCCCTCCAAAGTAAACTCTGTGATAAACTGAGTTTCATTGCAATCATCCTAATGACAAGGTATCACTAAATCAGTCGGAAAAGTTCTTGTTAAACTAAAAGTTTGCAATACAGTATTATCTCTGCAACTATGCAAAATGCAAAAATTGAGCCTCTTATTATGCTTACTTTTGAGTTGTCAGAGTTTTTAAATGTGGAATATTATATGAAAATCCAATGCAGACAGCAGAATGCTTAGGGTATGCATGCAATGTAATATTAGACAGCAAAAATATTTAGTTTTGAAGTGTGTTAGTGCCTTTTTCAAAATTTTTAAAAATCCTTTATCAAAACATAAGGTCGATGATGAACATCTCACAATTTTAAATCACTTTTTAAATTAATTTCTCATCTTACATTAGTACTGGCATAATGTAAAAGCTAGTGAATGTTTTTTACTTAGATACTAATTTTATAGTGTCTAAACAGTACAGTGGAAAATAAACCTGCCTTTAAGTAATCCTGTCTGGCAAATTAGGCATATGTGATCCTGAAGAAATCCATAAAACATCCTGTGACTCTGTTGAGTTGGAGTTCTGGTGCAGAAACATGATTCACATAATGCTGAAAAGAAACCAGAGGGGAATAAGGGTAGATACTGAAAGCTAACGCCAATCGCATCCAGCTGTTTCAGTCTGTCTGGCACACATATGCCAAAAACTCTCTTAATTCATGACCAGTATTTGTTGGGTTTTTTTAAGTTTTGAAGGTTGTTCTAGCTCTAAAGCAGTTCAGAGGCGATATATCCCTCTGTAATGAGCATGTCAGACCAGAACAGACTGTTGTTAGGAGATTTCTGGTTTGAAATCCTACCTTTTGTACTAATAATTAATGCAGATGCATAGACAGCCACAGTCAAGGCCACCAATTAAATGAACAATAAACACCCACTTGCAAAATTCTGACTTTTGGGTGTTACAGTGCAGAGGAGCCAAGCAAATGTAGATTGCTTGGCTTTTCCGACAGTACTGTACTGCATCTATTCAGAAGAAGCTTTTCCATCAGAGCACCTCTCCTGTGAGGAAAGGCTGGGAGAATTGGGATTGTTCAGCCAGGAAAGAGAAGGCTTCATAGGGACCTGAATATGGCTATCCAGTCCCCAAAGGGAGCCTACAAAAAAGATGGCAAAGGCATGCAGGTGTGGTTAGGCACTAGAACAGATTGCCCAGAGAGTTATGGATGCCCCATCCAGGAAATGCTCAAGGCCAGGTTGGATAGCATTTGGAGCAACCTGGTCTAGTGGAAGATGCTCCTGCCCATGGCAGGGGCATTGGAACTAGGTGATCTTTTAGGTCTCTTCCAACCCAGGCTATTCTATGATAACTGTGGCAATAGTGAGAGAAATTTTACAGAAGCCACATTTAACTTGATTCACAGCTTATTTTTGGAAAGGTTAGCCATGAGGCAACAACACAAACGAAATTTGTGTTACACACAAATCTTATGCACAGGACTGGCAAAAACTTCAGATCAGGTGTTACAAGGGAATACTCATCAGATCATTTCACTCCCATAACCATATTGAATCTGATCATGGATGGTGCCTGGGCATCTTTCAAAATAAGAAAAGAATTTCAAAACCAGTTTTTTAATTAAGACATTGTTCATAAAAAGAAAAAGTATTTGAAAATGCATTGGGAGACTGTCAGAATATCAGTTTTCATAAAACAAGGTGCATGTGAAACATAGAGTATTTTTTAATAAGGTTGAGGTTTTCTTCTTGGAAATAAACCGGTTTTCCTCACATGTTCCAATATGAAGCTGTCCATCAACAGACTTATGCAACAAAGCATGAAATGACCTTTCAGTCACAATTTTACAGCCAAACATCTTGTAATTTCACCTGGGTCTAGACAACATTGTTGCCTTTAGCATGAACCAGCAAACATGAATGGCTTGTTTTTCTGTTGTGTGCATCTCAAGTCCTATGCTTCTTCAGCTCAAAACATTGTTGGTTTCCTGAAATCTTCATCATTATGGCTAGTTGCTTAATTCCTCTACCACATGAATAGTCATTAGCAGCATAATATAATCCTTCTAGCAATATATTGCCATTCCTAGCAAACATCAGAATTGTGTGGATAAAAAGCAATACCTATCTCTGCTAGGGAGTCTTGCTATGCTGTCCTGGAGGTATATACATGTGATGACAGCCACCTTTGCCTACTGCCATCAGCTCATAGCACCTGTGGCTGGAGCAACATTCAAATTTTGCTGCTACAGCTAAGCATTTTCTTCAGCTATCAGACTGCGCTCGTTGTTGTTGCAGGAAAAGAAAAATATCTACCAATTCCTAAAGGAATTCACAGAGATTCCTTTTGTCTATCAGCTACTGCCTGTAGGTCAGGATTTCCAGTGTAAAATCCTGTCACAACATAAGTAATAAGAAACAAGATGGTCTATAAGCAGATCAATTATCTGAACTGTTGTGCAAATTGATCAAAACTTAGTATAATTTTGCTTGAAATGAAGGTGCTTCACTTTCTGTACAGATGCTTTCGGGTTTCTTTTCTGAGTCTTTTTGGGGATATTGCCACTACTGTTACCCATTTTTTTTCAAGTGAAGGTGACCTTGGTATCATCAGAACACTGCTCAGAACATCCCATGTTCCCATCCCTGTACATAATCTGTACAGGACTACTCTTGCTGTTGTTTGGCTATCAAAAACTCTTTTCTCATCTGTTTTTAATGTTCTCTTCAGACTTTAACATTTTTTAAACAACCTCATGAGCATAGTGGATGGTATATTATAAATATATCACAAGTTCATTCTGTGTAATGCTGACAACAAAATCTAAAGCATCAGGCTAGTAAAATACTATTAGTCAATGAGATTGCAGCAGTGTACCGGTGTGCCCATGAGAACTCAAATTAATTTCCCTGTTGATATCATCCCACTGGCAACTGTCAGCTATTGACTGCAAACATGCTAGCTAGTGCTTTTCCTGCTTCTGTGAGACTTTTTGGATTGCAATGAAAAGATACTCTAATTTTTGTTTCCTTTTTTTTAATGTATCATTTTATATTTCTGGGGATAGCTTTTGTTAATTCAGTTGTGGCCCTTACACTGGGTGTGGTGAGAGCTACCTGAAGCACCAGCTCAGCAATGTGCACTACAAACCCTACATAAATGCATTTTCTATTCTTGGTAATAAAACAGAAGACTTTAAAAATTATTATGTTAGCATTAAAATAAGGGTGTTCAGATGATTATAGTCAGATTTTGCTGTGCTAATTACTTCTTGAATATGCTATTTGGAGTAAGGAAAGTGCTGCTCAGGGGATGAGGCCCTTGAAACTCTGGAGGTGGCAGAACTTTGTAGTGTGTTCAGTCCTAAAGTTAGAAAGAAATTACACTCCATGGTATGGTCTTTTACTGTATCTGCTGAATGCAAAAAAATGAATAAACTAAAAAATTTCTACCAACCACCACACACATATTGTTAAAAAAATCCTCAATTATCTTATTTAAGATGCTACATTCAGCTAAAAGTGGTTAAGAACTCCTATTCAGGATGTTTTGTTAGGCTCCAAAGCTGCAGAGTATAAAAATTATGTGGCTTATATTTGTTTGGTAATAAAGATTCAGCTACCAAGAGCTCATAAGGAACAGGTACAATAATGTCAAACTTCTGACTTCCCTCGGAAATCTCATTCATGACCCCTTGCTCTGCATTTGAATGGTTTGAGAGAGATGTTTGAATATTTTTAGAGAATATCTACTTTTAGAAAACTCAAACAATTGTCAATTTATATCTGTGAAATAACAAAATGTTAAGTTATTACCTGGTTAAAAATCAGTCTAAGAACTGGATAATATTATGAACTGAATCTCAGAACTGAATTAAAAACTATTAAAATCTGTTTAGTGGCTATTAAATTGATCCTGTAAGCAGAGAATTGTTATTTCATAGGGATTTAAGCAGTTATGTCTACATTTTGAATATTTGAAGAATTCAGACTTTCATTGATATGATATAATTTGTTTCCTTGAAAATCTGCCTTGAATAGACAGTTTTTTTGGGGAAAAAAAAATAGTTGAATAGTTGTACGTGGTGCCAAAAGGAAAGTGACACAAGGTTATCTCTATAAGCAGGAGTGCTGTTTGCCAAATATTCTCACTATTTTCCTGTTTCCTTTTTGATGTACATCAGAATCATCTTAAAAATGAGATGAGGAAACAGCCTTTATAAGGTTTGGGGCTGTAAAATGATTGCAGTTTCACATCCTGTTCTATTTGTAATTGAACTATTGCCACCTCTCCCCTGTTAATAGTTAAAAAATCTACATTCACCAGAGATTTATAAAGAGTCTACATTCATCAGAGATTTATAAAAATCTACATTCATCAGAGATTACAACCAGTTCACAGCTACTGACCTAACCAGCCTTTTGTTCATCATCTAAGCAGGCCCTCAGGATGACACATCTTCCCTAAACATCATTCATGGTAGGAAAGACTCATTATTAGTGAGATATAAATGCTTCTGATTTTGGAGAATGTTGACAGGGAACAATAAATACTAACCTAGTAGTTGATACCTCACCTGTCAGTAATATGAAAGGGACTAGGAAAATTGACCATAGGCTTGCATCAGCTGACCACAGTAGGCATATCATCCAATCTATAGATAATTAGGTTTTTCACCTTGTTGTGGTTTAGGAATGGTACTTCCCAATTTGGTGCCCTCACCAAGAATCTCCTGAATTATTACAATGCAGATATAGATCCAATATCGATATCCACCTGAGACGGACAAAGACTCTCTAACTTGTTAAGGTTAGAAAGCGTATGTTTATTTCAGCACTGGAGAGCTGCAGGGATAACTCCCAAATGTACAGCTCTGAAGTAACAATGCAACACAGAACTTATTTATCTGTAACAATAATGCATATTTAAAATACAGATACATATTCACAGCATAAGCGCCTCCCATTCCCTGCTTCGTATGGAAATTAGCAAAAAGCCATTAAGCATGTGCAGTTCCTGCAATGGAATTGGGTCGGTGGTCAAAAAAATGGGTCTGAGGGCTGCTTTGGATGAAGTAATATGAGTCTTCCTCAGTATGACCTTCTTACTTCGTTGCTTTTTGACAATACATTTGACCCTGGAAAACTCCCAATGCTCTCTTCTATTGCTTCTGAGTAGGCTGCATCTGGGCAAAATTTGTAACTGTCTAGGCTCTCCTTTGAACTTCTTTTCTTAAGATTATTAATTGTCTATTCTAAGAACAGCTGAGTAAATATCAGATAATCAAAGGCTACTCTTCATTAAATCATTAATTTCTTTCTAGCTGATTTCTGTGTCTTTTCCTATTCTAGTTAATTTTAACAAACCTAACTTTTATCTAAAATCTCCACATTTAAGTGTCTAAAAGAAAACCCTATGTTTCATCTCCCAAACCTCATGCTGCTCCTGCTCATTGCTCCTTCACTCCCCCTTTCTCCTTCCCCTTGCCACTCTGGCAGGATGGAGTGGAGATTTGGAGGTACAGAAGGTGAAGATCATGGTTTGACATAAGAACAATTTACGGTAAACAACAATGACAAAAGAAAACAAAAAGTAACAGCAACAATATTAATAACGAAAGTGTGGACAAGAGGGTGATTCAAATGCAAAAATGCTCACCATGGACCTAAAGACAATGAAGAATGGCAGATAATGCCACTGGTTTTTCACCCTTCTTCTCAGAGGACAGTGAATACCTTGCCCATCCTCTGGCAATGCTGTAAGATGGTATGGAATAAACCTCCCTGTCCTGGCCAAAACTAGGATACTCTTGTTATTTGACTCTCAAAGGCACTGTGAGAATGTAATTTCTTAATGTTAGCAAATCTCCCTTTCTCAGAAGAGATAGTACATTGCCTATGATATTGAGATATTAATAATATAAATGATATGTCAGTGTCATTTCAAAATCAGATATAGTCTTAAGCATAATTAAACAACTCTGTTTAGGATGCATTAGTAGCAATTACAGCTATAGGATCCCAATATTCATGCAATCAAGTAATTACCAAAAAATAATTATCTGAGCTGTCTTAAATGGATATAACCTGAAAAGATTAATGTAGGCCAGAGGCAGTTAATCACTTCTTCTGTAATAACCAATACTAAGAAATGTTTATCAAACATGACCTTATCTTCCCTCATTTTGCATCACTCTATCAGTGTCCTTAGTCTACAGTGCATTCATTGCTGTGGTATTTTGTGGGGAGAGCAAATCAAATAGAGCCCAGATATTTGAATTCTCTCTTCTCTGTTCTCTCTCAGTCCTCAGCAAGACATCTAACTATAAATCATTATTTTTCACAACTGTAAAATCCAGACAACAGTATTTTAAATACCTGCAAAATCAAGCCAACAAAGTAAATGATCATGGCTGATAGAAGGATGCTTTGCAAATCTTAGATGAAACAAATGAAAGAAGTTTAACCAAAGCAAGTGTCTAATTTTAAAAGCAGCACATATAAGATCTCCTGAATGTGGCTCAAACTCAAATGCCTAACAACAATGAACAATGATAATTGGTTGGAAATATTTTAAGCCTCCCTATGTATTAACCAATACAATTTCATAGTTTTACTGAGAAGCTATTGCCCTATACAATTAATAAGTTCAAGGAGAATGCGGTAACTGCCATGCCTATCATGACATACATTTTTACTGTGACTGAAATGACAGAATTGATCCTGATTTTAGACTTCACTTTGACTCAGAGTGTAGCACAATGAAAATATTATTACAGTTAAACACAGATCATGGGTTTTGTTTGTTGGTTGTTTATTTGTTTTGTTTTGTTTTGGTTTGGTTTAGGGTTTTTTGTGTTGTATTACTAGATTACACAATTGTGCATGAAAACCATTCCAAATGATTTGTCTGTTAAGTCTTAATAACTTGTTTCATATAATTTTGACATTTTCATGTGGCTAGGCAATGTTTTCTTTTCCCAAAATTTAAACAACTTGCTATTTCAATTGAGCAATTTTTTCTGGGTAAAACAAGCTCCCTCTGCTGGATCTGCATAAAAGAATATGAATATGCCTAGGATCTGTGGATGAGGGCTGGACAGTGATTGGGGCTTTGCCACACCTTTTAAGAAAGTGGGTTTTCTTATTCATCTATCTTTTCAAAAGCACCACTTAAAGGAAAAGATGTGAAAATATTATCTACAAGGAGTGTTGGAGCACTGATGAAGACTACTGGGTCCAAAGGACAAAGAGGCCTTTCTCGAGACCGGCTTTTTTTCACTAGTCATTAGAAAGTCACTCCTAACTGTAAAAAGAAACTAAGATTTTTAATAGTAAAGGAAATTTGGTTATTCCTCTTTCGGCCCTGAAGAGCTTAATTTGGTGCTTGCTCCACCTCACATCTCTTTTCCATGACAGCAGAAAAATTGCTCAGCCCTCTCTTTCAAAATCCTGAGACCTGTTGAGAAATCACGAGATTTTATATGAAACCATCAAGATACCAAGAGAGCACACTTTTGGAGGGGCTGCTCAATGGGGGAGGAAAAAAATACAACTATGTCTTGGTGTGCTCTTTTCTTAATGAAAGATGAGATTATTGATTGAATGGCTTCATACTAAAACAGAGTATTGCTGGATTTGATATTAGGAAGAAAGTCTTTCCTGTGAGGGTGGTGAGACACTGCAACAGTCTGTCTAGAGTAGTTCTGGAGGCCCCATTCCTGGAAATGTTCAAGGTCAGGTTGGATGAGGCTTGGAGCAACCTGGTCTTGTGGAAGGTGTTTCTGACCATGACAGGGGGCTTGGAACTAGATAATCATTATGGTCTCCCCCAACACAGACCATTCTATGATTCTGTGGTCATATAATCACAGTTTTATTTTATAATATTTATTAATTATAATTATGTGGTTGTAAATATAATTTGATTATTACATAATCCTCAGTCTCTAACAGTTGGTTAAGGAAAAAAAAAACCCAAATGCCATGAAAATCAGAATAATTACATTAAATGACATTGCAATTCATCCAATCTGCAAAAACCCCGTCATTTTTCAAGGTTTGGTACAAAACAAAAATCAGTTACAAAAATCAGTTTACAAAATGTGCTTATTTTAAAAAATGTTTTTCCTTTGGATCATTGCTGTCCGTGGACTCAGCATATGCTAACTGATGTGTATGAACTGAGAAACTTCTAACATGTGTGACATGTTTCTGTTCCAAAGTTTCATAGATGATTGTAACATTCTGTCCTTACCAGGAACTGTGACCAATTAAGCCTAGAAAGCTCTCTTGCAAATATTAGCTTTTCTCCAAAACAGAGAGACAGCATGTTCCATATTAAATGGTATTATTTTGCACATCTAATGTTATACCCTCTGGGAAGATGTTTTCATAAATCCCACTGCAATCTCACTCCTCTCCCATGATTCTTGTAGCAATCTAATAACTGATTGTTACATAACTAGATCTTTTGGGGTTTTATTCATGTGATTTAAATTTTTACCTGTAATATGCATTTACTGAAGAAAGAACAAAACCGAAAGCAAAGAAGGAACAAAACTGTCTGTTCATATAACTGCAGGAACCCTTTCCTTGGTCACACGGTTACAAGAGGGTAGTGTACTGAAGCATAGCTACGTTTCCATTTCCACATTACCTTCCACTTCTTCCTGTCTAACCACAAGGAAAAGTTGTACCCATTGCTTCTTGTCTTGTCACTGCGCACCACAGCAAAGAGCCTGCCTGCACCTCCTTTACACGCTCCTTTCAGGCATTCATATACATTGATAAGATTCCCTCTGAGCCTTCTCCTGCAAAGAGAAGGAGAATGTTTGGGCCACAGCTTCTTTCTTCATGCCATATCTCTGCTCTGACCATGGGAAAAATATCACCAGGAGTGTTTGCTCATCCAGAGAAAAAACATAACTCATTTGTGAAGAGGACATGCCTTTTAATGCCACAGAAGAGCAACATTATGGATATGCTGAATCCAGATATTTCCACTGAGGGTTTTTTATGAAATGTTTTCACTGACAGCATTAGATGGGGGAAGTCCTAGTAAAAACACTGCCACATCTTCTACTTTGCTTTTTGTTCAGAATAAAAAGATTCATAATTACAAAATTTGCAAGCAAAATGTTACTTTAAACACTTCCTAGTCCCTGACTGATTCCTGCACAATGTCGCAGGTACCCAACGGCAGATTTCATAATGCTGATCATTACCTTATGAGCCTGGCCATCCAGAAACATTTCCACCTACTGTATGGTTTGTCTGTGGTATCTATATCTCACCAATCTGGCTGTAAATATACTACAGGAGATTGCTCTGAAGGCCTCATTGTTCTGAGGAAAACACTATCCACTGCTCTCCTCTTGTCTGCGTGGGATGTTACAGAAGGCAATCAAGCTGGCCAGGTGTGAGCTGTCCTTGCTAAGGACATTGTCCATGCTCCCAATCACTTTATTCTCCTTCAGACATCTGGACATGGCTTCCCAGAGATTTGCTTCATAATCTTACCACGGACCTAACATGGGGCTGCCCAGCCTGATATTCCCTAGACCCATCTCCTCGACCCTTTTGAACAAGGCTGTGCATATTTACCTCTCTGAAACACCAAGACAACTGGAAGATTGTACAGAGTGTGTCAGAGGGGCATCAGCCAGCTCCTACAACGTCCTGAGGTGCAATTCATCTGGTTCCATGGAGCTGTTTGTGTCCAGTCTGCTTAAGCAGTCCTTAACTCCACCCTCCCCTACCCTGGGTAGCATTTCATTTCCCAAGGGCTTGATAGTAGGCTTAGGCGACCTGAAGACAAGCACAACCAGTAAAAAAACCACGGCAAAGATGTCACTGGGAGTCTTAGACTTTTCCATAGAATCTCTTTTTGCTGCTCTTCATGCCCCTTGATCATATCAACTCCTGCTTAGATGGGGCTTTCCTAACTCCATCCTTTTTGGGTCTCAAAAATTTCTTGGCACTTTGGCCTGTTTTGCATAACCTCCTAACAAAGACACCTGTATGCTATTTCTGAAACTGCTTTTGGCTAACACACAAAGGAAAGGTGAGACAAACTATTGAGCACAGAGTTCCAGGGCCCAGGGCTACTGCTCTGTGTTTCTCAATCCATCCTGGACTGCACCTCACATTAACTGTACTTGTCTGCTGAGTCACATCTTATATCACAAAAGTTCACTTTCCCATACCTTGAATGAGTATACTTTGAAACAATAGACATGACTAATATTCCCTCCATTTTATGTCTGGTCAAGACAGTTCAACAATAATTGATCAAGAGCTATTCTACATCAATGGTCCATTAGCAGAAACACCAAGTCTCTGCAGCCTTACTGAAAAATCACAATTCAGAGCTTCAGGTGCAGGTGGCACTGCATGACACTAGCTATGGGTTTTGCTCTTTCTATATTTACATTCCTTCTGTTCTAGATAGTATGGACAGCCTCTAACCTTTTCACAACTCGTCACTGACAGGCAGGTGAGGTTGTTTAATTGAGAATGTAATAAAAGAACACATGAGCAGAGGATTTTTCAAAGTTATGGGAAGTTCCGTTTGAAACATACTAAGCTTTGTTAAGGGAATAGATTTCATTATTCCATCAAAATCTGATGTAGAACATTCAGTGGGCTCTTTCGAATGAGAAAATACAGGACATGAGAAAATAAGTTTAGTATGCCAATTAAGGTACCCACAGCAGGAATTCAGAGATCCCGTAATTGTTTGAAGTCCATCTCCTACTCCTGCATCATATATGAAAAAAAAGCACATCGCCTTCACTTTTGGTGTTTCAGAGATTATTTCCTCTTTGAGATTTTTAACCAATTTTTAATTCTGTTTTGGCTGTATATGAAGTAAAAGACTGACAGTAGTTTTTCTATTGTCAGCTCAGAACAGAAGCAGTCTGTAACAGATAGGTCTTTTTGTCCTTAGTTAGATATTCCTGCCTGAACTTAATGTAAAGCATACCTTATGCATTTTTCAGTAAAGCATGTGTGCATTTATGTGTGTGTGCGCTTTTAACTTTTAATAGGAAAAGCAAAATATTTAGCAATCTGCTATGCATGGCACTATTACTTTTCGGGGTGCTCAGTCAAAAAAAAAAAAAAGCATAGATGAGGAACATTTGGAATAAGCTTTTCAATTAAACTTATTTTCTCTCAACATACTGAATACCATAAATGCTGGTCCTGGAAACTATTACAACATTTTTAGAAGCTGAAAAGTAATTATAATGAGATCTTGCAAACAATGAACTCTATTCTCCTTCTGACATATAGAAGGATTTATGAACACATTATTGCCTGTGCATTCATAGAAAAGTCCCTTGTGCATCAGAAAAATAGGCCGAAAATAACCACAAAGTTCTTCCACAATCACAGTGCTAGTTTCACCCATTTATGTTTTATTATCATCATTATTACTATGCTAACAGTAGATGGCAACATTTAGTTGAAACTTGGAAAACCTTTGTGAGTTTTACAGAGTCATTTCAGTTCTGGTTTTACTCATGAGACTTAGACATACAGAAATATAACATATAGCATATAATTAGATACTATAAATTAACTAAATTGTTTAATTATCTGTATAAATTAATGTTGCAATTATGTTATTTTCTTCAAAACTCCACCTTGCCCAGGACACTTTCTGACTGAAAGCCAGCTGTGCTCTGTTAGTTTGGTGATTGGTAAATTGCAAATGTCCTAAGGGTTAAACCTTCCTCACACAAAATTACAACCAGAGAAAAGCAGCAGGTTAATTTCTTAAAGGGTTATCAATAAAGCTTTTCTGTAACTGCACAGCTTGGATTCAGATCTGAACTTCCAGTATCTTGGCGTGTTTGGATCAAGGTTTTCAGTGTACATATGTAAAACTCTCCCAATTTTTACTGTATCTTTTTCCCCTGATAGATGCTCAGTGAATATTCCTAGCTAATGCTGAAGTTAATGAGAATTCTGCTGTTGACTTGATGGAAATGGGAACATCCCCTGTAATGTTAAAGGATAGAACTCAGTTACTCAGCTACTAAGATCACAGTAAAACTTAACCCTTTAGAACTTCTCTTGCAATGGATATCTGCATGCCTCAGCTGCAGGCTCAGGCATAAGGTGAAGCACAACGTCTCTCCTTCACTCAAGTATGGCAAGTATCGACATCCTGGGCTGTATTCTGGTCTTTGGACACACACTGAAGGTATTTGTGTAATGTCTGGCAAAGGTTTAGGAAAGGAAATGTGAGCTGCTTGGAGCTTTCTAGATATACTAGTCAAAGTAAGGTTATGTGTGCGTTTGATTCGACTAGGCAGCACTGCCTGAACTAAAGACTTGCCTCGTAGATCTGCTCAAGCAAAATATTTTCTTCCAGTTTTAATTGTTTTAAATACTAAATTTTGTAACATACATCTCTCTGTGTGTGATTCATTGTCTGGATCTGACTTGAAATCTTGGGCTACAGCTTCACAACAACAACAACAAAAAAGACCATATGTCATGGAACATTCACCACATTTTTCTGTTTAAGTTACAGTGAAAGTAAAAAGCAGATCAGCAGGTATCTTAACGGTGCATGGCTTTGTGAACCTCTCTGACCATGGCACAGTATTCTCCATGGATAGAGCATCAATCACTGCAAAAGACTAAGGCATTATTCCTGGCTTTTAGAAGCACAGCCTGGGCCTTGTGCTGTTTGTGCAGACAAGTACAGAAAGAATGTCATTTGAGAGGGAGAGTGGGAGCTGAGTGAAGAGAGGGGGCCCTTGTATGGGGAAGAGAGAAGAAAAGAGAAAGAAAGAAGGGTCAGAAACTGGAAAGCAAGATGACTTTTAAGCTGCCAAGAGTTTAACAAAAGCAATCCTGAGGTTATCCAAGAGGAAGTGAATTTCTTATCATAAATAAACAGATGATTTCATGGGCATGCTCTGGATCTCACCACACTTCTATGTGTATCCTATTAAGCAGTGTTTGGTCTCCAGCTTTTTCTTGTAGAAGGATCTCATCTGCAGAACTTCACTGAAGGCTGCACATTCCACAAGGCATGTTTGTGGATGCAGAAGACTTTGGCAAATGTCCCATATATTTATACCTACAGCGCTTTTTTTCTGATAATGGAACGAAAGATTGATAGATAGATAGATAGACAGACAGACAGAGGATTAAGAAATAATACCCTATAATGCAAAATCAAGTAAATGTAGGGCAGCCTCTCTATTCTTCAAATATAAACTCTCTTTAGAGATTAAGTTATCTCTAGAGAGGTGTTTTATCAGAAGAAAGCAGAAGCATCTAGAGATAGAGGTAAATAGACTAGAATTAAGTAATTTAGGCTGCATTCTGTACTTTGATTGTGACTGCAGACTTCCTTTGAATATCTCTTTCTGCAAGAAATCCAGTGCAGCTGCTTGAGAAAACCTCTTGCTGTGGCGTGAGTGAGAATAGGAAGCTGCTAAAACTTTGGCTGGCTGCTAGTACTGGTTTTGAATGAAGTGCCAGAGAATGTCCTGCAACAAAAACCTGAAAGGTTTAAAAGCTGAAAAGCAAAAAAAATCAGCAGGTCAGGGTGTTATGATTAAATTATTAAGGTTCTTTAGAAATACCTCTGCCTGAATTAAGGTGCAAATGAGACCATATGCCAGTCAATAGTAGGGGTTTTAATTGATAGTAAGTATTATATATATTTTTATATATATTCATATATATATTATATGCATATTATATTTTCATATATATATATATAAAATATGAGAGAGAGAGAAGAAAAGAGAGAAAGGGAGAAGTAGGAAAAGAGGTGGAGGGGACAGAAAGAGAGTGACAGAGACAGATTAAAAGAATATCACCATCCGTGGATCCCAACAATGTTGCACTGATACTCTCCAGGTGCCTTCTTGGTGGTGGTGGTCCCCCCCAAAAAGCACAGAATCCCATGGGTTCATACACACTCAGGCCAGGTGGCAATGTCCAGGCACGTCCGTCCAGGGGAGGGACACTCTGTTGCAGCAGACTCTGCTTGCCTCACGTGCAGTCCTGTAGTGCAAGACCTAGCCCTTTGGGGGGGTCTTTGATGGATTATGACACCCCCTCAGCTGCCTCTCATGTGAATGTCTTGTGGATGTGGCCTGTGGGCTTGGGGGGTTCCACTGCTGGGCTGGATTTGTGTAATGAAGGATGGGTGTTTATTGCCTCTCACCAGAGGTTGTGCCACACACCCAAAACCTCCTCCTCCCCCCTTGGTTGGGGGAGAAAGTCTGTGTAAACCTGGCTTCTGTGAGCTGTGCTCTCCCCCCACCCCAAACTCAGCCAGGGATGCTTCTCAGTGCAGCTGGTGGCTTTGGCTTTTGTGGGTGCATACCTTTCCTTCAGCCTGAGATGACTGAACAATAGGCTTCCCTTTATCTAATCTCAGCAGTTTGACTTTCAGTCCAAAGTCCCACCCAGGTATCTTCACCAAGGCTTCTTTGGTTGTAGTTTCTTTACACAGTTTTTATTATAATGAGTAAAACTTTATATCAATGTTTGAGGCATGAACTATTTCAGTCTCTGACACAGGGTCACTCCTCTTGAGAAACAATGTGCATTACACTTACAAGATGTTGTGCTGAAGTAGATTTCTGTTTGCAAAATTAAGAAGTCTGTAGGCAACCGAATGATACTGGAAAGAATTAGTCAGGAAAGAAAAGCACATATTATCAGAATTCTCTCCTAAAACAGCAATGCATTTAGGCAGCAACTGCCTACTAACAGTATGTGCTATTTTATGAAGCCGGAGGACACGAACAGCCAACCCAAGAGGTTAAATGGAGAGGCTGGAGCATAGCTTTTTATACACTCCAGCTTGAAAATAACATGGGTAAAAGAGGGCGTCTGATTTGATGCTGGCTTTTCTGGAATGTATAGTGCAACTGGATCTAAATTTTGGGAGAGTGCCCAGTTTCAGATGTCTAAAGCCTCTGTTGAAAGCAGTGGAGACTATACACTGCCAAAGTTTTATGTATGCAACTGCAGATTGATTGCCTAATGGCAGTGGTGGGCTTTGATCATGAATGTCTGGAGAGAGAAATCTCAGTAGGCGCCCTTTTCCTCATTTTTCCCTTTACCCTTCTAACTCCTAACTCTACTGCTTTTGTGTTTTCCCCCTGCATTTACTACAATCCTTTCACTGATATCTGAAATATAAAAGTTCCTCTCCCACATATTTCTTTTCTTTAACAGCTGAGACTGTTAAATAGCTGAGGACTGTGCAAGAGGAGTTAACCGGAGAAGGTGCAAGGGTATGCAATTGCTCTAACACGTTGTCTATTTTGGGCTTCATGGGTGAGAGAAACAGATGAAGATAATTTCCTCTCATTTTCTGTTTCTTATTAGTAAATTGTGAGGAATTCCTAGGTACAGAACATCCAAGTGGGATCATCATCTCTATGCAAAGGAAAATTATTTCCTTACAGTTTGGTCAATGTGTGAGTCAGAGTTGTATAAAAGATGTAATAAGCTGCTTCTGCTTGCAATTAGAGGTTTTGTTCTGATGGCAAATTAAAATTTAAGTCCAGTAGAATTAGGTGTGAAATCTTGCAGATTCCCAGCTAACTGTACATTGTGATTCCATTCGGCAGCTAACAGGACTCAGAAAATTACTTTTATTGGTCTTTACTTTCCATTTTACATACACTTCTGGAATTGTGTGAAATGACAGCTAACTGCCATGAATATATCTTTAGTCTACATTCACTTCTCACTTCCTTCCCTTAATGAAAAAAAGAGAGATGCATCAATTTTTATTCCTTTTTACTCAAAAAAAGGAAGAAGAGTAGCAGTCTTAATACTTACACTCCTAACAGATAGAACGAAATTACAAAGAAATGCCTGAGAGTATAGTTTCTATTTTCTAGTGAAAAATCTTGCACAGTCAAAGAATTCAAAGGGTTTTTTTCTTTCTTTTTTTTTTTTTTAAATCACACTTTCCCTAAAATCAGCCTGTTCATTCTTCTTTATATCTGCAGTTATGGGGAATCATCGCAGAAGCTTCCAACTCTGCCACAAAGACAGATGTTTGAACAATCCCCTCCTGCTCAGTATCAGCTGTTCAGCAGAGCTTGCCTCAGAAATAAAGTACTAATTACCTCCAATCCTGGCTGCCTTTTCAGGAATGATACAGGGAATTTTTTAATAACAAAGGTACCTTCTTTGTTCTGAGGATTAACTAGAAAACCTCTGGCAAACACAAATGCAGCTCATCAACAATAGAACTTGCTTCTTGCTTGCTTCTTGCTTGCAAGCCCCTTGGAAGGACTCCTTGCTCTTCAACTTTACTTGCAGACCAATTAGTATCTTTTTCATGACAGCATGGTGGGGGTCATCACATTGAATCCCCTACAAATTTGGCATCTCACCCTTTTGGCATGAGGGATTCATTTATTTGGTAAATAAAAGAAGGGGCAGATCACTTGAGAAAGAATGTAGGCAGAGTTACGATGTGCTTTGCTGTGTGTGCAGAGTGAGGCAGTGAATCTGATGTACCATTCGAAGGTAAACAAGTCTTGAAGGTCTAGTTGAAGATGTTCCTCCTCATTGCGGGGGGTTGGACTACAGAACCTGTTACAGGTCCCTTCCAACTCAAACTATTCTATGATTTTTGAAGGCTACACTGCCACATTTTCTTACTTGTAAGTTAGTGTCCTCAGGTGTGGATGTGAAGAGGATCTAAAGACATGAAATGAAGAATACCCACACCAAGTCAGGGTATATTGTCAGTATGCTCCTCAGAGCTGCCATGTGATTTGCTGTAAGTAAACTTCACAAGGAGGGGCCTAAATGTAAAAAAAGCTACTTTGCTTTTTTCCTTTCCTTTTTTCCCTCTCTTAACATTATAGGAGAGGTTCTTTTCACTCAGAATCCAAAAGCCTTCTGAGAGGTAAATCATAAAAAAAAAAAAAAAAGAAAAAGAAAAAAAAAAGAAAATGAAACCTGACTTTGCATACTAGGATCTTGACCAGGACAGGGAGCAGAATAAAATTCCTTAGAAATGAACTCCCACTAAAAAAAAAAACAAACCCATAAAACCTGATAAAAAACTATGTATAGAAAATAATAACAATCCAAAAATATGGTAACAAAACATGGCAAATAATTTTTGGAGGGAACCTGTTTAATATTTATGAATTAGGATGACCTCTGCATACTTCACCAAAGTTCTTATTTTACCACTCTTGAGCTCATAAAATAGGGTATATTTCATCCCAGGGGTAATGTTAAGATACTGTGAGTTAAGTCCAGAAATATGCGCTAAACATCCCCCATTACCAGATGGGGTGGAGCCTTGTGCACAGGACTAAGACTTGAGTAACCTTTTCAAAACCTTCCTTCTCTCATGTCCCTCTCTGCTGCTATGCAGAGGAGCTGGACTCTGCTGGAGTCTCTGTGAGTGGTCTTCACTCACACTTGATATTGGCTCTTAGGTATTCAGCAGTTATTGGTGGACTAGAAACACCATTATTCCTTTCTTTCCTGTTGTGGGCCACAAAGGGAAGGAAAGTAGCATTAAAAAGTATAGCATACTGTAAACATAAGTATCACTAGGATGACTACTGTAACATGGGGTGGCCTCCAGCTCTGATAAATTACACCAAAATCTAATTTGGCTTCTCTAACAGCAGGCATCATAAGAGCCATCTTTGCCCCACCTGTCATCTCTAAATAGCCCATATGTGCTTCAGTTCCCAAAGGTGCAGGACAAATTCCCAGACAGCTACTCTATCTGGAAATGTTAGGGATAGACATATTCAAAGAGCAAGGAAAAAATGTCATTTCCCTTTCTACTCCCCATTGCCATTAAAGCTGTGATAGGCCATCACCATGGCTTTCCTCAGCTTTCAAGACAGAAGAAACCTGGTGCTTCATCCTTTCTTGTTGGGTCCCATTTCCTCTTATTCTTGAAGATACTTCTTTATTTTGGTCACATACATGCCAGTCAAAAAATTTGTTTAGATTTCAGTCTAAATTTCTGCTAGTAAAATTCTGTAGTAAGGGGAGAACTGCATTTCATTTCATAGCTACGGTAGAAGCTGTTGCTCTCCATTTCGGTGGGTTGCACAACTCTGCCAAGCTATTCTGCCTAAAGCAAAACAGAGAGACCAGGTGTGGCACACTGCCCCTCGTGGAGGTGATGCCATACTGGTGAAACACACCTCTGTTTCATGAAATGGGACAACACGGACCGCTTGTCTGACTGAAGATCTGATTGCATGACTGAGTTAGACTGAGCTATAAGCAGCCCATTGATGCTAGATTTGAGCTGATTAAGAAGTCGGGGGGTGAAGGTCCCCAGCAAACAATGGTATCTCTCCATGATGAGATGGCATCCTGGAGCACATGGTGAAAAGCCTAGACTGCAGGAAACTGACAGCTCTGTGGAAAAGCTGTGCATAAGCATCTCTGCATGCATCAAACTCTCTGGAAAACATGCCAAGATGATTCCATAGAACGTTATTTTTCAGTTGTTTAATGAAGAAGCAGCATGCAGTGATACCAGTAAACAGTTTTAAGCACTCACCAGGCCTCAGTTAATTAAAAACTAAGGTGAATTCTAGAGCCTTCATACAAACTTGTGGCCATAGTCATTATTGTGCAATACTCAGGAGACCAGAAATGAGCAAGATTTTAATTATTTCAAGCAGAGCCTATAAACTTAGTAATTTTTCCACTGCTTCCCTTCTGTAAAGCAAGGCTGATGGTGTCCTGTGAGCCAGTGTGTCTGGGGCTCGGCGAGCCTGCGTTTGAGGGGCGGCACAGGGACACCCCGCGGCGCTGCCCTGGGGAGCTGCTGTGGCCCGAGGGGACACGGGCAGAGCCCGAAGCCACGGCCGGGGGGCAGCGGAGGTGGGCAGCGAGGCAGTGCAGCCCCGGCCGAGAGCCCCGACCCTCCCAGCCCCGGAGCCGCGGGCGCAAGGGGGCGCAAGGGGGCCGCGCAGAGCTGCGCGGGCGCGCATGTGCCGCGCCCGGGGNTGTTCTCCCGGGGGCAATGGAAATCTGGGGCGTCCTAAAAATACCGCCGGCCGAGGCCGCGCCGGGGGAAGGCGGCGGGTGGGTTTTGGGGCGGGGGCGATAGGGGTGCAGCGCAGAACCTCGGGGCCGCCGGCGCTCCCGCCCCGTCTGAGGGACCGCCTGCCGCTTGCCCCCGCCAGGAAAATGCTGCCGCTCGCTCTCCGGCTTCGGCAGCGGGGTCTGAGTCCGCCTGCGTGCAGGAATAAATGCGGGGAAGGCTCGAGATGGGCCGTGGATGATAGGGAGGGCTGAGCTGCTGCCCCGCGACAGCCGAGTGCCCGCCGTGCCCGGCGGCGGACGGACCCGCTGGCGGCTCGGCCGCGGCGACCGCCGGGATCCCGCCGGCCTGAGTCGGCGGGAAGTGCTCTGTGAGGTCTGGGGAGGATTCCCCCAAGCTCCCGGAGGCGGAGGTTGTGCGTGCGCGAAAAGGTGTCGGCGAAGGCAAGGCGGGGAGGGCGAGGAGGTGCGCGGGGCCCGGCGCCCTGGCCAAACCCGGCCGCCTGCGCCCGGCTCGTCGGCAGCGAGCACGACGCAGAGTTGAAATCAAGCTTCCCAAAGACTCCCGTGGGGAGCACGGGATGCACGCCCTCCCCCTACCCATTATCCCCAAACTATGTTTGCGGGCTCCTTGCTTTGTATTTAGCCTCTTTATTATGGGGGCTTTATGTTGGTGCGAGGACCGCTTGTACTGCCGGGTACCAACATCGGCGCTGCCCTCGCTGGGAAGCGCCGGCTCAGGCTGCAGCCCGCGGTCCGTGCCGGAGCGGCGCCTGCGGCTCGGGCGGTGCCGCGGCGGGACCCCCGCTGCCCCTGAGCTCCCGGTGGCTCCTTGGGCGTGTGCCCGTCCTCTTGTTTTAAATACACCGGTCCCGCGGGATGTTGGAGCAGCGAGGTAAATAAATAGAGGTACAAATAAAAAGCGCCTAACTTGAGGAACAGCGTCAGTGTTGCGCTGCAAAACAGAATTGATTACTGTTCTTCAAAAAGCCACCGAAAAGCAAGTAAGACGCATTAAAAATAGAGAGGAATTAGAGGCTCTAATATTTGAGTGGGCTTTACAGAATCACACGAAAATGTTACTGCACAGCAATAAGAGGTATCAAATTTATCTCTGCTCACAAGCAGGGAAAACTAGCCTTTCTTTTACTTCTCTATGCAATTTCCGAGCGTTAGTGCTGAAATTAGGGTAAGTGGGAAACAATGTGCATAATTACAAGAAAAAAACTCACAACGGTTGAAAAGGACGGGCGGTTAGCAGCACACAAAACATTAAGAAGACAGTAGGCTTGTTAGGCACAGGGAATGTTTATCTGGATGGCTGCTCACCCAATTTCTTCACAGCAAACACTATTTTTATAACAAAGACGTTATTGCTTCTTGTCATAACAATAATCACTATATGAGCAGGATTTTGCCCCTTTCGCGAGTAATGATGGTGTTCTGTTGCCGAGAATATAATGATTCAGAGCTGCAAAACTCGGATTTTCATCTTTTCTAGATGCTCCCCGTAGGCGCATTTCACCCTCTTTTTGCAAAGAAGATTACTTTGCACTTATTTTATTCACTTGACTTCATTCAGCCACTGGCCCCTGGCCAAGGAGGGCATCTACCCGGCGATACTCTGGCGGTAGCAGAAAATCCTGTGAAGGAGATCGCAGTGTTCATGCACTTGATTCAATGCAGTGGTTTTGCTAATGCAAAACGCAACTGATAAAAGATCTTTCTAAATCTTCAGCCATGGAGTTCGAAACTCCTGTTATGACTTCTACACCTCAAACTTTACCTATGCATGCATACAAACGCGTACAGCATTATGATCTCGAACGTACTAGCTTTTAAAGTCTGGATTAATGTAATTCACTCTTTAGGAAGCATCACTTGACAGAAGCATGTTTCCCTTCTTCCCTTTCCCTTCCCTTCTTCTTTGTTATATCCCTTTATAACACTGTTTGCGTTTATGTTGGACAGTTTGTAGCTGAATTCAGAGACAGGTTTTTTAAATGGACACAGAAGTAATGTCAACTTGAACCCTTCGGAGGACGTAGGAGGGAGGGGCAGGGGGGAAGAACATTTAAACGTACTTTAAAGTACTCTGTTACCGAAACAGTGGCTGCAGAACTGCAGCTGGGGAACAGAGGAGAAAGGGGGGGAGGGCAGGGCTGTTTAAATGATATTTGAATCGGACTCCCATTTTTAGAGCTATTTATGAAGTGCATATGGGACTCCCCAAAACTGTTCAGCAAGTGCAGACAAAATATATCTATCGAGGAGACAAGAAGACATAGGAATATTTTATTCACTTCTTATTTATTTTGATAGCTGGGCACACCGTTAATAACATCATAAGGGTAGCACCTATAGTAGATTTACCAGTTTAATATATCGGGTATTTCCCTGCAATACTATAAATGTTTAGTTAGGCAAATGCTAGTTAGTTCAGAGTGATTTGCTGAGCTAAGGAAGCCATTTCCTATAACAGGTACTTTGACAAGGATAACCGACAGTCTTATATATCAAAGAGTAGTCAAACCGCAATGAGATTCAAAGCAGAGAGTGTTGGAACATTTTGTTCCAGCGAACGAGCTAAAAATAACAGCCCCTCCCCGTGTTGGAAGGGGGTTGATTTTCCCATTTGGAAGGGCAAATAGAAATCAGATTATTAATGTAATCAAACAGAAAAATCTGGACGGAGTGGTGAAGGGCGAAAGTTCTGAAGTGTCAATGCTCAAAAAACCCCCAAAACCAAAACAGAGTCCAGAGCCGGGGCTCTGAAAGGGATTTGATGGGTTGTTGGGAGATTTAATAATTTTATACCTTCCTCATGGCACATCAGAACATGGCGTTTGAACAAGGTCATAGTAATGCCAAACTGCACAGCCAAGTGTAATGCTGCTCCAGCCCTTCTGCCACTCGAAGCCAAACCTGAAAGTCTAATTTTCAGCCCGAAAGCAAGCTCTTTCCACAGCCTCACGTTTTACTTACCTGCAGGACAGGCTCTCTAAATATGTCAGAAACTGAGAAACTGCTTTGACATACATTTCGGAGATTAGAGGCTAAATGTGGTGCACGTCAATAAGGAAATGCTTAACAACATGATAATTACACCATCCACTTTACTGGGATATTTGGTTAGAGTATTTCAGCATCCACCCTGTGGGAAAAGACAGCTTCTTTACTTGCAGACCGTAGGAGAAAATAAAAGCAAAACAACACCATCAAAACCCCAAACACCCACGTTTTTACTCCCCTAATCACTTTTTCTGCAGGCAGGGAAAGCTTTCCTCTTTTCCAATAAGCGTGTTTCCAGAGAGGTATTACTTGCCTATTCTCGTGAGTGCGTAAAGTTTGTTTTTGGATTTGAATGTTTAAAGCGCAATAGAGACGTCGTATTGAAAGAGCCGGCGGCAGCCCAGCGGAGCGGCGTTGTTCCCCAGCAGCTCCGCACAGCACCCGTCGCCGCCGAGACCTGCGCTGCCCCGGGGCGCGCTCCGGGATGCCCCGCGGCCCCCGCCGCAGCCCTCGGGCATCCCAGCTCCCCTACACCGTCCCGCCAGCCG
>VZRL01003263.1:291898-311667 GCA_013397895.1 Origma solitaria
CCCCGCCCGCGGGGCCCCCCGCCCGCCGCACCCAGGCGGGTCCGAACTCCCTCCGGCTTTCCAGGGTCCCCGGCGGCGGACGGCAGCCTCGCTCCCCTTGTATCCACTTTATTTTCACCTGGTCCTACGACACGAACTTTGTGTTGCGTATGCCCCCCTCTCCCCCCCTCCTCCGGACACAAGCACAAGCTCTCCCTGATTCGGCTTCTCTGAGGTCCCTACATCGGGATGGGGCGGCAGTACCGGCCTCCCCCTTTCCAGGGGGCCAGAGGCTTTCCTCTCCACACCCAGGGAGCCGGGGCCGGACTTCCCCTGTTACCTCTCTCTCGCCCAGCAGGAGCAAGGGGAGTCCCGCATCACCGGCCGCCTGCCCCAGCCTCTCTTCGCCTGCGGGACTTTGAGCTCTTTCCCCCTTCTGTCCTCCCGTTTGTCTCCCCGCCTGCCTGCCTCCTTTTTTATTTTCCCTGCCAGTGACTTAAGCCCAAGCCAAAGCAGGCACAAGGAGAAATACATCCGTGGGCTCCAGGTCTATAAATACAGCTCGGAGCGAGCGTCCAAAACTTTGGAAGGAAAGGAAGAAAGCGTATGGAGATAAAAGCCAAGCACCGCTCCGCTGCTGCCGATGTTCTGGCTATGCTCGGGCTTCGCAGCGGCGAACCAAGCCCGTTCGCTGTTTGCTTGGGTGGGCTTTTTTCGGGAGCAGGGCGGTGGCGGTAGAAGGATCGGCGCATTCATTATTTCAGCTTTAAATAGGTGAATTTTAGCCACAAATATTAGTCGATCCATCAGCCAACTTTTCAGCTGCTATTGTGAGTGAAAACTTTCCTAATGCGGCTGAAGGCGCTAGTAGAGGGAAGAGTTTTTGTTTTGCTTTGTTTGGGTTTTTCTGGTTTGGTTTTTGTTTTGTTTTTTGGTGTGTCCCCGTTCCCCCCGCCCCGGCCCCCCCCCATCTAGAGAGTCTGAACATTTCCTTGTTCCCTTCTTGTTTTGTATATCCATCGGCGAGAGAGAGGAAAAGAAACAGTCGGGTCTTTAAAAGAGGGGTAGCGGCGCCCCTACCTGGTCTGTGTCGTTGTCTTAGACGACGATACTCTCTTAGAAAGAGTATCCTGTCTTTGGAACACGCGTAAGTGGTGCTGCCGTCCGCCGTAAAAGTAACACTCGGATGTTAGAGAGGAAATGGCCAACGCACGTCTGCTGTATCCTAAGTATTTATTCACTTTAACTGCTGTCTTCTTTATCCTACATAAAAAATTGGTATTGGACGAAAAATACTGCTCTTTCTCAGGATGGTGAATAAAGACAAAAAGAGTCAAGGAAATGTGCATGCACCGGGTGAAACAAGGAGAAAACGACCCATTTTTTGAGTGCGTATATTTGGCTGATTGAGGAAGCAGATCCGAAGTTAGGAATGAAACTAGCAAGCGGAGAAAGTGACTTTCGTTGCGCAGGCAGCCTTTAGAAAGCTCAAGGAGGGACATGCCAAGCTGCCCTGCAGCGAGAGTGCGAAGCGGAAGCAGCGAGAGGCCGCAAAGCAGTGCGGAAAGATGCTGCCCGGAGTGGCCGCCCGCCTCCCCTCCAGCCCCCCAGAACGGGCGGCCCCAGCCACAGTGCCCCCGTAGGGGAGGGGGCGAGGGGAGGGCGGAGGGGCCCTCTCCCCCCGGAAGAGCGAAGTCATCCGCGGCTGCTGTGAGACAGAAATACAGGGTGCTGAGGAAATATGGGCTGAGAGGCAGGAGACAATCCAAAGGAGCAAACAGACCTTCAGCACCGCATCTTTGCAGGGTTCGTGCTTTCTTTGCACTACAAGTGCTAGGCAAAGAGAGATATTCCCAACATCGAAGAACTCTGCAGGCTTCAGAGGAGCACTTTTCCTGCATCTTTCACAGTGGCAGGAGGCAGCTTTATCGTGCACTGCTACAAAGCAGAGCTCGTCACCCTGCCCCCATGGCACTGTCATCCAAGAGGGAGAGTTGACCGGGCTTGCCAGGCTTCGAGGTTTTTGTTTAATTAGCTGTGGTGAGAGCTGTTCACAGGCGTTACTTTTGGTTCAGTGAAAGGATGATGAAATAGAAATCGTGTATCTGCTTTATCTTGAAAAATTCACCAGTGGTCAGTGTCTAATGAAACAGCAATACTGCACAGCTTTTGTGGCAGCAGGGTTGTGGAGCCATCCCAATACCTCCTCACTGGGCTAGCTCTCACCACATTTGGCATTTCACACGTGTAACACTTGGAGCGGAGGCTTCCCCACCATGCACATGTGCTGCCACTAGACCACCACAGCTCTACTGATGACAGATTTCTAGTAACTGTAGAGTTATTTCCAGGGGATGGATTGCACTGCCAGCCTTCGCAGCCCAACAGTGTGCCCTGGGGGTCAGCAGGGAGCTAGGGGTGGTGAGGGAGCTGAACACAGATGGGGGTAACACACCCCACAGGTACAGGGACAGAGAGGTGCAGCTCATCCTGCACCCTCAGTTGGCATCTCTGCTCACTGGGGTGAGACTGCCAGCCCTCCAGGAGCAGCTTGTAGCCAGAGCTCAGTCTATTTAAAGCCTCTGCTCTTGCTGCAGACTCCAGGCAGTGTGTGCCAATCCCCTTGGCTTGGCAGCATTATTTTTGGCTGCAGCTCCCTCCCACATTGTAGGAAATACAATAAAATTAAAACAAACACACACACACACACACACAAAAAAAAAAAAAAAAAAAAAAAGGAGAGAGAAAAGAGATGCTGAGCAAGTGCTTGTGGCAGAGGCAGAAAAGGAGCCCATGGGTGTCATGTCTTCCCTCTCATGCTGTTCTGTAGTGGCCTCTGCTCCAGCTGTGGCACCTCTGCCTGCTGGTTGTGGGGTGGTTGGTGTGGGATGAGAGGACACAGCATAGCAGTGTGGCCCCACACTGGCTGCCAAGGGGCCTTTCCCACTGCAGTTGCTTGCCCTGACCCCCCTGGGCTAAAAGAGAGTGGTCACCACGGTGGTCCATGCCATGGGGGCAGTAGCCTGCCCTAGGCCCTGGGGCAGCTGCTCAGGATGGGGATGGGATCACCCTCATCTGACCTTCAATTTAGGTATGACAGACCTCTCTGTGTGGACACTGCTGGATAAAGAATGGTGCTGGGTCCTGTTGGCGTGCCCTGGGTGTAATCTTCATCCTGCCTTCAAGGAGGACAAGCTGCTGCTTTGCTGGTGCTGGAGGAGCCCTATTTCTAATGTTTTACATTCCACTATCACAGCTTGGTTTTGAAAAGAGAGTAGCAATGAAAAAAGACATTTAAACAAATCCTATTCCTGAATTGAGGCCACAAGAGTTATAGGCACGATGCATAGCAGAAACAAAGAAACCCATCTTTTCTCAGAAAACTTTGTCTGTCAAAATTTCACAGAAAACAAGAAAGGATGTGGTTCAGTGAGGGAAAGCAAAACCATAAAGGAAAAAAGAAACCCCTCTCATTGGTGAAAACACCAGGTAACATTATAATGGAAAAGCACGGCTTGCTTTTTTCCCTCTAACATACCTCTATAGAATATGAATGCATGCATTTATGCAAAATACTTTCTTAACTGAAAAATGGATAGTATTTCTACTTATGGGGTGAGAGTTAATTTTGCCTCTTTGGAGAGGCTCATGTTATTACTTTCCTTCACACACTGTGATGTCTGATAGACCTTTCTTCATGGCCTGTACACACCTTTCTGCTGCTTCAGCTCCTCCTACTTCCAAACATATTTTCCTTTCTTTGCTCAGCAACAAGAAGGAAGACAAGGAGGGGTTATGATAAAAATGGTGGCGTTGGGGGCTAGGAGGGTAATTAAAATGGTAAAACTTTCTTTGATTTGGTTTTGCCTTAGCAATCAGTACCACTCTTGTGACAAGGCTTGCTTTTCCTCATCCTAGTCAAATCGAGCTGCTCTTGGCCTAGACTCATCTCCTGCTGCTGGCAGTCACACCTTCTTCTGACTTGCTCTACTTCCTCTACTCAAGAGCTCAGTAGTGTCCTGCTTTGCCACTTGCTTGCATGAATACATATTGTACTGCAAAATATATTACTTCATTAATCAGTTCAGTCAATTAACAGAAAGATTAATAGTTTTACTTTATTGACTTGAGTGCATGCATTTCTGTATTCAGAGTGTTCACAGAACTACAGGGTATGATTAAGCTACAGAGAAGTTCCATTATAGCCTTGTTTTCCATATGTTCAAAATGTCACCTTTGGAACTTAAATTTCCTGTACCTAGTAAAAAATATTAACATGCCAGGAAGTCTTCCTCTGAACACAAGTCTTTCAGGAAAGTCACTGTATTTTTACAGTATGAAGCAGGACTTACATTTTAGTTTCATTACTTCCAAATATTTTTTTTTCACTCCAAACTTACATGTACTTGAGAGACAGGATTGCTTGTCCAGCTGTCGGTTACAGGCAAGATAAGGGTTTCATTTTAAAATTGGCTCGGAGAGGCTCACTATAGTGAGTGGCTCCTGGCAAATTTCAAAACTGTTATGCCAGACTTTGGTAGCTCCTCATTGCTGCACTGCTGTTCCCTGAACCTGTGTTGTTCCACTCCTCTTCATTATTGTGGCTTACCTCTATGCAACACAAATTACCTGTGGTCACTTGTGGCTTATGCACATGTAATCTCCTGTCATGGAGCTCATACTATTTTTACATGCTTGTCTCGCCTTGGACATGCTGCCGAGGTTAACCAGATCTTGACAACACCAGGCTCATCAAGGTGTTTGGTCTGATGTGATCATGGTTTACAGTTTCATTTTGGTAGCTACATGGAAAATCAATAGTGTTAGTGGGGCATGTTCAGGGATGAAGACAAGAAAGCTTTGTATGATTTCAGGGTGTGCCATTATAAATCCAGTGCAGCAAAATACAGCAACAACACACTTTGCTGTGCACCTGCACAGCTGTGACTATGGTGAGCTTGAATAGCCCACACGACTGCCTAAAATACCTGATTTCAAACTAAATATTTTATTTTATAAAGAAAACTATGAGTTTTCATTTAGCCACAGCACTGTCATTCACACCACTACAACAGTACAGAGGTATACTCATGAGACATTGTCTTCAAGCCCAGATTATAGATCATGAATGTTTGTAGGTAGTAAAAATCTCCACCCAAGGCTGTGGAATTTGGTTTCCTTGAGGTTGTCCATTCACGACCTCACATCCTAGGAGAGAAGGAGAGAATAAATTTGTCAGTCTGGGCTAACCTTAGTCTTGTGTTAATGCCTTCTGCTCAAATAGCCCCCCTCCCCTATCAAGGGTTTGCCTTTAGCATTTAGAGATTAATATAAAACCATCCAGTAGGCTTCTTGGCCAGAACAAACTTCCCATAGCTCACCATCCCACTCTCTAACATGGTATGCTCTTCACTAAATGACTCGTGGTGTCAGAGATTTTTACACATGAGAAACTTTCTAGTCTTTTTACCAGTAATCTCTCCTCACAAACATCCTGGAATGACTGCTCAGTCCATTTTCCCTGACATCCCTTTTCAGTCAGTTAAGAAGCGAACCTGAATTGACCCCCATAATGAACTGGCAACCTGGTTGCTAGCAGATGACATATGGCCCAAAATGCAGGGATAAAGGAAAATGTCTGTCATCTTGCCATGTCACAGAACATAAAGGAGATAGTCTTCTTTTCTTTGACTTGAGGACAACAGATATGCTCATAATTATTCCTGAAGAAACTTTCCTCCTCTTAAGAGTGAGTCAATAAGCAAACCGGAATCGACAGAGTATAATGAAAGAGCTCAAATGGGCGTAAGTACCCATCAGCTCTGGACATTAGCTGGATGAACATTTAAGCCAGTGAAGTGAGGAAGAGCAATGGCTACCAAAAAAACCCCAAATAAACAACAAAAAAAAAGACCCCTCAAAACAAAACAATCCCCCCTCCCCAAAAAAACAGAAGAGAAAATAAAAAAAGAAGGAAGCTAAGGAAAAGGAAGAGGGTAAATTGACTGCTCTGACCAGGACTAGAAGAGCCCACAGCAAGACAGAAGAGAGAAAAGGGGCAGTGACTGGTCGTGTGGTTTCCAAGGCAAGGGTTCCCACTCCCGAAGCATAATCAGCTCCAGTATTTTGCTGGTGCCCTCTCTTGCACACTGTCTTCTGGCACAACTAGTGCTGTCACCAGAGAGCACAAGAGTTTGTTTTTCCAGGACTGGAAGTAGGTACTGCTCACCATCCACTCTGTTCCCACAGAGTGTATTGGTGTGTGGTCAAAAAGAAGTAGTATCCTTCAGAAATTATTCCCAACCATCAGAGTGACTGCCCGCACTTACTGGCATTGCAAATCTGCATCTTTAAAAATCATTATTATAAGCAGTTGGAGTGCCTGCAATGATTCTAAAAGTGCTTATATAACAGATTATACAAAACATTTTTATTTCCTTTTAGCATTTTAAAAATTATTTAGTAAGTCAGACAATCTTCACAGGTATTCTCAGGCTTGTGAATGTGCAGGAAGGAAGAAGAAATTAGGAAGACTCTAACATATTCAGTTGCCTGATAGTGAAAAAAAAAAATCGGAAAACATATCTGTGGGTGCTGAAGTGTCCCATATCCCATTGTGTTTCCGTAGCGTGAAATTTTCTTTGGCATATTACAAAACACTGAGGAGTGCTTTCCTTTAGTTCTTTTCCTGCTTACTGGGCCCTGCCCAACTAATGACAAGCACACTAGCTAGCCACCTGTCTCAGGTCTACTGTGCCTTGAAAACTGTTGGAGAGCCTTGGAGGTCCTCTTCCTTAGAGACACTGTGCAGGACACTGTAGAAGGCAGGAGTGGAAATGGCACTGACCATGCTTTTATTCTGAAATTATTCAGTAAGAACAACTGCCTTTTCTTTAGCCTGCTGAGTTCACACTTGACCACTCTCTACCCACTGAGAATCTTCTGCTGGGTACATGAAGTGGGCAAAAGGTGTTTCTTAAAATGGCATACACATCTTGTCAATGTCCGTATTCTTGTGAGGGAGTAAAATCCTTGCTATTCAAACTAGTGAATGTCATCACTGGGACAGCAGAGTTCTGGCCATCTTTCTACTCTGTGGGTGACAGAAAACTGTGTTGTCTTTCAGGTTGAGATGGTTATGTGTCCTACGGGACTGGTAAAGCGCTATATATCCACAGTACTACCACTGTCTGCAGAGCAGTTTATGAAGTCCATTCTTTTAAACCTTAGCTATTATATTAAGCACACCAGCAAGAGGAACAAAATCATCAGTCATGTGAAAATCTCTGCCACAGGATCTTCAGCTGCCTTGATGACACCAAAATTACACAGACATGAGGAAGTCAGAATGAAAAAGCCACCAGGTGTCAAAATCATGCAGTTTGGACAAAAACATCTGCTCTGCTGGGTGGTCCTGGAGAGACAGGGGCAGGAAAAGTTTATGGTCAATACTCAGGCATATTTTTTTTCATGCAGAAATGTTGAATATCCCAAGACTACAGGCTGAGAGAGTAGATTTCTTTTGCACAAGTTGTCATGCTGGTGTGCCTTCAGGACAAACCCACAATGACTACGGCAAACACTAAGTGCCTGCCAGTCTGTCACATGAGAATCCATCAGCAGAAAAACTCTCCTTCCATTATCGTGGAGATCCCAGTGTAAAGTCAGATGTTCGCATGAAAATAACCTTTACTGCCTTCCCTAAGATCTCCTTCCATGATAACAGTAAAGCCACATTCATGAATGGTTGATCCAGGTTCAGTCTGATATTACAGAAAAGGACAGAAATGAAAGTGAGAAGCTTGGTGAGCAGGCTGAAAGAACTTTTTCACAGAAGTTCTGACTCTGACTCTTCTGAATCATGCTCTCAAGCTGATAAGTGCTAAAAGCCTTGGAAGACATTGTCAGAAATCATAGAATCATATTACAGTTTAGGTTGGAAGGGATTTTCAAGATCATCTCATTCCAATCTCCCTGCCACGGGTAGGGAACCTTCTACTTGCCCAGGTTGTTCAGAGCCCCATCCAGCCTACTCCAGGTATGGAGAATCCACAACCTCTCTGGGCAACATATGCCAGTGCCTCACCACCTTTATAGTAAAGAATTTCTACCTAACATCTAACTGAAACCTACTTTCCTTCAGCTTAAGGCCATTCACCCCTACCTTATCACTATGTGCCCTTGTGAAAAGTCCTTCTTCAGCTTTCTTGTAGTTCTGTTTAGGTACTGGAAGGTACTATCAGGTGTCCCCAAAGCCTTCTCTTCACCAGGCTGAATAGCTCCAACTCTCAGCCTGTCTTCACAGGACAGATGCTCCAGTCCAGTGATCAACTTAGTGGCTCTACTCTGGACTCATTCCAACACGTCCATGTCCTCCTTATGTTGACGCCAGAGCTGAATGCAGCACTCTGGGGGGGGGTCTGAGCAGAGAGGCAGCATCACCTCCCTTGACCTGTTGTCCACGTTGGTTTGGATGCAGCTGAGGATGTGGTTGGCCCTCTGGACTGCAAGGGCACATTGCTGGGTCACGTTGACTTTCTCGTCCATGAACATCCCTGAGTTTTTCTCCCCAGGGCTGCTCTCAATCCATTCTCCGCCCAGTCTGTATTTGTACTTGGGATTGCTCCAACTCCAGATGCAGGACCTTGTACTTGGCCTTGCAAAAATTCATGACGTTTACACATACCAGCCTCTCCAGCTTGTCAAGGTCCTTCTGGATGGCATCCTTGCTTTTCAGCGTGATGACCTTACCAGACAGCTTGGTGTTGTCAGCAAATTTGCTGAGGTATCCCAGTGCCAAACCTATTCTAGGGCCAATTCCAATCACCTATGCAACTGCAACTTAGTTAGGGTCTGTTACGGGAGTATAGGCCATGTGGCAGGTCTTCAAATGTACCTGCATTTCAGATCAGATAGGCATGAAGTGCCCAGAGCAAGAAATCTTGTGCCAAGTCAATTTTTATGCCGTAGGACCCATCTCAGAAACAGTGGGGCATGTGAAGTTCAGTCAAAAGACACCCCCTAACTGGGTAAGGAAGGAGACTTGGATCTGGTAGATTGGCTTGCAAAAACTAGGAAGCCAAAACAATTGTCCTCTAAGGGCCTGCCCTGGCTCCATTTCACAATGTTCTGCCATTTCTGAATTTAAAAAAAAACAAACCCAAACAAAACAAACTTGCTACAAAAATACAGCTGCTACAAAATTAGTTAATATGCTGCTGGTCTGTTCACATAGCTTGGCTGAAAGTGCTGCAAGGCAAAAGTAACAACAAAGATGTGCACCCCTTCTCTTCCTGTTCACCTTAATGAGGTGTGAACTCAAAGGGCTCTGTATGCCATTTAAATGCTACCATTAAGAGTCAGCTTTTCTTTTTTTTCTTTCCCTATTAAAAACAATGATGTTACAGTTCCTTAGCAATCCAGTGGATAGAGAGAAACAGAGGTAGAAATTACACTTTCCTCTGTTATTAAGTAGAGTTGAAGAACTGAAGGCTCTTGTACTGAACATATACAAGATTTTCTACCTTTCACTGTTTCACACTTATCTCCTAATCTTTTAATTTGTTTGAGTGATGATGTGATGATACGGTTGAGTGATGGTGTTGTGATAGTGTTTCTGCCATATTGTAATAGAAGAAGAGGTCTAAACAAATTAAGGTACACAGTATGAGACTATTAACTAGGCAGGAGGAGATGCTGTGCATCAGGATTCTGCAGTTGCTTTCCTGGACAAGGAAAGGGAGACTTGCTGCTGACTAAAACTGTATGTGCCGTATTTCCTTTCCTCGCTTTATAATCCAAAGTGAAAAATCTGGTCTACTGCAACAACTTTGCTACTGCTTGCTGAAGTCACAGGATTTTAGAAATAATTTGATGAAATCTGTTTGAATTCTCCCCTACCTAATATGCCAGAGCAGGGCTGGAAACAACCGGCACATGACCCTGCCACAGTGGGTGGGAGCTCCAGGCTTTGCTTGGCAACACAGGGACTTACTGACATCAGCCTCTGCAAGCCTTCTGACCAGTACTCCCCATCTCTTTGCCCAGTGCATTTCACCCTGGACTGCAGAGTGCTTGCCTGGGGGAAGCAGCAGAAGGAATCATTTCATCGGTGCCAAAGTGAGAGTTGTAATTCTGCCTAGTTGCTAGGAGACTGTGCAGGAGGCTCGGAGGGGCTGGGGTCCTGTAAAGAGCAGCATGGCAAAAGTATGAACTTCCAGAAGTAATAAGCAAGTGCTGTGCACATGTGCAAATCATGGAGTTTTCATGGTGCTCTGCTCAGACAAACCTGAACGGGTTGTTTCAGGAATAGGAAGCAGCACCTTTTTACTACAGCGGCCTGTCTGTAAAAAGTGGAAAGCTCCTACTTGAAAACTGCTGGGGCAAGAGCCTTTCTTCACATGTGCAAAATTATGTATTTATCCAAATCTATGTCGTTTTATCAGTTGTCCTGTCTGCATAAGAATGGTTGTACCCCTCATGCACACAGCATCCTGAGATCTTGCCTACTGCATTGTTTGTTAACGCGATCCTTATTTACTTGGTCTGTCCCATGACTGCACTACTGCAAAGACTTGACTGTTGAACCCTTGATATAACAGGTTCCCTTTTACTTATTTAATTTTCCTGGCCTGTCAATTAGTAAGCAAACCTTGAAAATACAGAGATTTTAATAAAGTAATTTTACATCAGCATCTTCAAAAATCATATTTCTGACAAATTCTGTTAAAAAGATGCCAAGTAATTATTTGTTATTTGTTTCAGTGGAAATTCTGCAAGTGAGTCTATCTTCCTTCAGATTTCTATCTACTCATACACAAATAAGTAGCTGACTTGGTAACAATTATCAAAAAAAAAACCTATTTACAATCTTTTCCTGTTTTATCCATTCTGAATGTTAGAAAGTATCAAGTATATAGATATTATAGCCTCAGAAAACAAAAAAAATCCAGAATCAACAGAACTTAAGGTCAGGCTATTACAAAATATATTAGTCTTTGATTACATTTATGGAAAAGAAAGCCACATCAACACATGTTAGTGCTATAGAGCTAAGAAATCAAAACCAATGTAAATGATACGTAACACAATTTTTGAACTTAAAATACATTCACAAAAGTTGCTTATGACCATCTAGGTTTAAACTAAACTGATAAAGTATGACAGCTTTGTGCAATACAATTTGTCTTTCTAAATGACTGAAATACGTATTTCTTTCCTGATGCCATTATTTCTGTCATTTGATATAATATAAATCAATTTAGCAATTGTTTGCTAAATCACATGAAAAGTTAGGCTTAGTAAATATACAGACTCAACAAAAGCAACCACCAACCAACCAACAAAATAGAGAAAGCTGCGGAGAATTATGTGTCTGTCTACTAGAAATTGAATCTTTGTCTGCAATCACAACAGCAACATCAAAATCAAACCTAAGGAGCAAAAAAAACCCTCAAAATCTGAATGAAATATTGTAAAAGTTCTTGCAAAAACTCTCTTAAGCACTGATCACCAGCACAAATTGTTAATCATGTGCAAGTTCCAGAATAAAAGCTTATGCTCTATAAAAAAGGGAAATATTTAAAAATAAAAAATCAACACCTGCAGATTCCTTTTGGCATGGAGAAAAGTCTGCTCTCCACTCGACTGACTGGCTGGTATAAAGTTTTCAAAATCTGCCACGTACAGCATGAAGAAGCATTTCCCCTACTCACTGAACAGACAAATTCATAGTCCAATTTTCTTTGACTTCCTTATAAAAGGACCAGAAAAATAAAGAAAAACTCTAAAATATAAAGCAAAACTCTACAGTGATTTGTCTTAAGTTTGAAAGCTTATGTTTCAAAATTTTTTTCCTATTTCATGGCAATTTCTGCTTCATTTTAGGAGTAGACTTCATTTTTAGCAGCTTAGACTGTTTTTCTCAAATCAAACAAGAGAAAATTGTCTTCCTGAGAGGCCCCCATACTCCCAGCAATGGTCTCCAAGTAATTACAAAGATTCTTCACAGTTTACACTCACCAGTTTCTAACAGCAAGGAATGTATTTGTTATCTGATTGATTAAAACTCTTCAAGACACTTCTAACTCATGCAGTTTTATTTATTTCATTTTAAGTGCTTTAATTGTGTAGGAAGTTTTAGACGTGAAATCCTTCCTCTGCGAGGTTGCCTTACCGCCTTCGGGTTTGGACAGGAGAACAATTCCTCTGGAGTGGAGTTAATCCTACAGGGAGGGAGCCAGTATGATGTGATCGCTTACAAACGGTGACATCTGAAACCACGAAATTACTCAAACAGTGTGCAAAAGCCTTTCCGACAAAAAAAAAAAAAAAAAAGAAAAAAGAAAAAAGAAAAAAGAAAAAAAAATAGTGCGAAGAGCCCTGCTCGCCAAGCGTGGCCTGAGAGCGCTAAACCAAAATGTTCCTGGTCCTGAACACGGGCAAGCCCGGGGCGAGCCCGCTGCGTGCGGCAGCCGCCAGGCGGAAGCGGAGAGCCGCGGAGAGCCGCGCTGCCCGCGGGCCGGCGGCGGGGACATGGAGGAGATGGAGGGGGAGGAGAAGGAGGAGCAGCCCGTGGCCGAGCAGCCCATGGCCGAAGCTGGAAGGAGGCCCGGCCGCTCCGCTCCGCTCCGCGCTCGCAGGCGGGGGCGGCGCAGGAACGCGGGCGGGGACGCGGAGAGGTGTCCCTGCCGTGAACATATAGGTGTATGTGTGTGGATATAGGAGAGTTGAAAAATTGAGGGGGGGGAATTCTTGGGCCGAGTTCAAGTCAGACGCCACTGAAACGTGCTCTCATCTGGCAGCTCAAAAGAGGAAAGGAGGCTGGGAAGAGAGGAAGAGGAGGAGGAGGAGGAGGAGGAGGAGGAGAGCTCTACCCACAGGCTGTGACTTTAACGCCTTTTCACTCGCTCACTCCAAGAATTTTCATCCCGTTCAGTGTCATACAAAAAGCCGGCAACAAAATAAATCCAAAACAAAGCCAATAGCCAACCTCAGTAAATATTAATAATAATAAGAACATTCCCCACCTCTTCCCCTAAAAAATTCCTCAAAACGTCCCAAACCAGCAACAGCAAACAAAACAAAATTTTAAAAAAACTTGACAAAAACACAAACAAACCCAGACACCCCATCCCAAAGCAAAGTAGAAGGCTATTTCTGGAAATAAAAATTAAAAATACAAACAAAAACTCAAGAAAAATGAAAAGACCCCAGCACACTGTGTCCTTGAGAAAATTGATATGCGTCCCGGAAAACATAAAGCCAAAGGCCCAGTGGTGAGTTGCAGATTTCAAGATCTCGTTTATTTAATACAATACACAGTAATGGTACATGGTGCTTAAGTGATTTATATTTTTACATATCTATATTATTTTTAACTCAATTGGCTCTTGTTTTGTAATTCCTCCAGGCTGAGATTGTGTCTCTGTGGTTTCAAAGTGGATGTTATACCCTGTTCTTAAATGCTGATACCACTTCTGCTTTACAGGATAAGATATAAGTGGTGGATTGGTGGTGGATTGTTTGTATTTTGCTTTTTTTTTTTTTGGCAGCTTTTGTATATGGGTCACACTTTTATGCCAGAAATCAGTTGATGGGAGTTTGTGTCCAAAAGTGCTGATCTTGGCACATTTCCTGCTTCAAATTTTTCCCCCTCCCCCTTTTTCTCTGGCAGAAAACTATCAGTTAAAGACTGGAAAGGATTAATGCAAATGCTACTTTATTGTTACCTAACAGATAGCTCTTTGCCCCTCTTTCTTGTTGCTGCAGAAATTGCTTCCTTACTCACATTTTAATATAATATTTTCTCTCTGGCTGTTTTAGTGGTTTTTGTAGTTAATGCACTGCAATTTGAATGTATCATGTTGAGGAAATGACATTGCTGCTGTGTATCCTCTGCTCGATAAATTGTCTGGAGGCTTGTGCTGGTCTCTTTCATGCTATATAGCAGGATACAGTGTTAGGGTGGCATTTCTGGCTTGTTTTTTAAAGTAACTCTAGAGGGTTTCTTTTTGTTCCTTTTTTCCCCCCTTTTTTCACTGCCGTTTTGTTGTAGGACCTGTGTGTGTATTTTAATTCATTCCTTTCTCTTGTGTGTCTGTTTGTATGTGTGTGTGCGTGTGTGTCTGTCTGCTTTCCCTCTTGTCCTCTCTTCCCCTATGTGTCTGGGCCACATTTTAATGCACAATATCCCATCCATTAAGTTGTGGTTGAATGCGGAGTGTGTGAGGACTTGGCAGCTCTCAGGTTGAAGGGGGCGGGGAAGCCAGTTTCGACTCTGACACAAGATGCCGATGTGGCGTGATCTGAATTATTATTAGTTCTGCGAACATAGCCATCTTCTCCTCCCGCTGCTGGAAAGTGCTGCCATTGAACTTGCGACGGGACAGACAAGATTTCCAGCCTTTTTTTTTTTTTTTCTCTGAAGTACAGTAGCTGGCAGGGAAAACGCGCCAAAACACACAGGATTAACTCGTAACATTTTCTGAAGCAGTTTTGAGCTGCAACGCTTACAATTTTAATGTTGAATCACAAGAAAAAGATCAAGCACTTTTATAATTCTAATTTAGGCAGACATTTAAATCCAGCTCCTAGACGCTGCCCCCATGCCCACCCCTACCCCAATATTCTCAAAATCTGGCAAGTGATATAAACTGCCAGAAAAGAAATGTGTTGGAATCTTATTTGTGGTGTTGTCACTGCTGTTCATGTCCAGAGCATTTGAGATCAGCACATGTGAATTTTTAAAGTATTTACTGTATTGGAGAAAGAGAGATTCATGCCTTTGTAAGGCTGAGGATGTGACCTGCAGTGAGGACAAAAACTGCACAGTTGTGTAACCCAAAATGATGTGGTTTACAGCTTTACACTTGAGGTTTGCTGTTTCCATTTGCTGGTCTGGGAGCTGTGGAAAGATCAAGTATTATTGTCCCCATCAAACCATATGCGGACAGGGGTCAAGTGCACACACCCGTCATATCTATCTCTGTTTAGAGTCAGTAGTGTGTTTCTTTCCTTTTGATTGTATATATGCACACTTTCTATCTGATCATACATATACACAGTTTATACACAGTACATGTTTCTTCCTATCACCCAAAACCAAGTAAAAAGTGCTAGTTATTATGATGATAAAAAATTTTATTGTTGGGATACCATACTGACTTAGAAGTTGTACTGATTACTGTTTACATTTTAAGTCATAAATAACTTAAAATTCAGTCACATATGAAACATATGAAAGCCCCACGAATCAATATATTATCAGTTTACTTATTTAACTAGATATTTTTCTTTTCCTGAATTTCCATGCATATACGTGTGTTTATATATACATATATGTCTCCATGCACAGACAATATTCCTGCACATAAGAAAACTGACCAAGGCTCTGGTTATGCCAAAGATGCAGAACTTTACTTTGTAGGTTAACTTTTCTTTGTACAAGAAGTCTTGCAAGGTACCATGACCACTCATGAAGACAGAATCACCATTAGGTAACAGTATAATATAATATGGTTTAGATTATTTGCTACTCATAAATGACATAAACAATACTCTATTTGTGCTACTCAGTATTTATGTATGTACTTAAGTAATTGTTTATTGAATGGACTTGTGTGTTAATGACATTTTCTAACAAAGGGTGAAAAAGCAGCTAAGAGTATTATTAAACTAGATTAAAAAATACTACAAATCTGTCCAACATGGATCATAGAGATCTCTTACATAAAGGTTTTGGTGCTGGTTCTCAGATATTTCATACTTTAGATGAGATGCCATATGCCAGAATCAGTTCTTTCTGATTTTTGCGAAGAGATTACTGAAATTGTCACAAAAACTTGATTTCTTAGAAGTTCAGTCTGTGTATGTTTAGACATCTGACCAAACTGCCCACTTTTATTCTGAGATAATGTTAGGCTTCACACTTCAGCATTGGTAATTCCTTTCTTTTTGTTCCATTAATAATAGTCTTGTTCTCCAAAACTTGAAACAGTTGAGCAGTTGTCCAGCCAAAGGGCAGCAGCTGAAATTCTGCGTAGGTGGGATTTAAGTGGTCTAACTGGCCTTTCCACTTTCAGATGTTATCTCTTTTGTCTGAGGGCAGTGGCACTTTGTAGCATCTGGTAAAATTTGTGAGCCTGGTTTGTGAGGGAGAGGGGGAATGAATGTGCTTTCAGTGCAAGTCTGGCACACCACAGTCTGCACCGCTGGCAGAAAACTGCCCTGGGCAGCTAGGATGGGTGAAAGACAGTGAGCCCATCTGCCCATGCTGTCGGAAAGCTTTTGGCTTTTGGTGGCTCTTTCTGGTGAGATGAGCATCTCAGATCATGCAGTGTGGACAGCGCATGTCCCCCTATCCTGGCCACCCTGCCAGGGTTGAATGGGAGGTATGGGGAGCATGGGAGCAACCCTACAGTCTGCAGAGCGCAGGCTCAGGGTAAGGGTGACTAGCACACAGCTTTGGTATCTGTCACTTACTGATGTAAGCTGCCTTTCCTTCCTGAATGTACATTTTCGTCACATGAAGGTTTCTAGTAGACGTATGCCTGTGCCCAGTTGTGTGTGCATCCAAGCGATGTTATCAGTGCTCATATTGCATCCCATCTGAGAGCAGGATCCCTTAGGCCAACTTGGCCCTGTAAAGTCGATGGGTCAGGTTTAGTGTTAGAGAACAGTTCTCAGTGTCTCTCATCAGGAAGGTCAGATAGTGACTTTTATTTTCTTAATTGCCTACATTGAAATGCTAGTTGAACTTCCAGATACAGCATGAAGTTGGCATTGCTCTGGCAATGAGGACAGAAAGCAATTGTCCCCCAGTCTGGAGCTTCAAGGATAGAAAACGTGCAGTATTAACAGGGTTTTTAGTATGTGGGGAGGGAGAGAAGGGTCTTTGGGGGAGGGGGAGGGGGGTGTTGAGGAATTAATGTAAGCCAGAATTTTAAAGCAATTGAGCTACTTTCTCACAAGGTCTCCCTGCATGCCAAGGCCCAGCCTCGCTGCATTAATGCTATATTTCTCCAGGCTAACCCAGTTACCACATACCCTTTTTAACACACCTCTGCAGCAAAGTGATAGAGACTTACACTTTGATATGATGTTAATGCAGTTCTTTATCCATTCTGGAAAGAATCTTTAGCTTGCTTTTCTGTGAAAGGAGCTGAGGGGTTGGGGTGGGATGGAGGAGGATGGGAGATGTAGGCAAGTGTGCACATGTGTTTCTGGGGAGGGTTGTCCCAGGACAAAGCCTTCATCCTTTATGGGTTCCCACTGGGATTAACCAGGAGCAACAGAGCTGAAACATGTGGTTGTGTGCCCAGTTCAGCCTACTTTCTGTCATGTACTGGAAGCCTTTGGGTCAAACCCATGGCAATCTGTGCCATTCCTGCCATGCTGTCTAGATCAGGCAGAAGACAAAATGCTGCTTGAGCCATTCTGGCTGGGCAGTTCCATTTTCCCCAAGATGCTCCCAAATGAGAGGCCTGTTCAGTCCTGGCCACCAGACTGGCTCTCGGGGTGGGGGTGTCTGGCTTTGCCTGGTCTGCAGCAGTGCTATTCTGGGGGACACTGCCACATGGTGCAGGGTTGTCTGTGCTCATCTCCTACCTTGTGCACTCTGAGTAGGGTTGTAAACTCACCCTCAGCCAGCTCTTGTGGGGATGCAAATGCAATCTCATACTGACTCCACATCCCTTGCAGTAACAAAGGCTGCAGAAAGTGATCAGTTTCTTTCTGCCCTTACCTCACTCCATTTGTTTTTTCCTGCTTGCCAGACTTTTCCAGGCAGTTCTTGTTTTTAATGCACAGGACTCTAGTGCAAAGCAATCCCTTTGGCAGGTCCCGGGACTCTGCAAGCGCTGGGGCCTTCTGCAAGCCCTGCCTGGGAAAGGGGTGACTTCTCACATCTATGCAGCTCACAGGGGCAGCCTTGCTATGTGGTGTTAGGGCTTTGGTTAGGTTGCCCTGATCCTTATGGAGGGATAAGAATGATAAAGGGGACAGGGGAGGGTTACTGCTATTTTAGATCAGGTCTGCAATAATGACTTGTTGTGTAAGAGTTCAAGCTCTCAAAGAGGTGTGTTCAAGGACATCAGTGCATTTGTGCCAAGAGGAATGTCTTTTGTGGTAAATTAACTCCAGTTAAATAAAACATTTGTTTGAAGGGAAACTCCACAATTTAAACTGGCATTACGAGCTTTTTGCAGTGTCTGGGTAGAGGGAAAGATGATAGGATTGGGGGGGGGGATTTTACACCAGATATAAAAATAAATTTTGCCAGTTATGGTTAACCCTGAGTTTGTGTCATCCCGTCTTGCCTAAATGTATGTCCTTGTCACTTATCAGTATAGTCTGTAGAGGAGAAGATGCACGGCGGTTGTTTGAACCCTGCCAAGTTGGAGGGAACTGGGCAAGAGAAGCCAGAAACTGAGCTGCGGGGATGCAGTGTGGATTCTGCAAGGCTTACTGCTTTGGGCTCTTGTTATTTCCTTTGACATTACCTGTCTTGTACGGGCTCTCTCCTTCCCCCACCCATCCTCCGCTTCTTTTGGTTTGTAAATTTATGGGAATTGCAGCTGGTAGCCTTGGCAAGCTCCCCTCATTAAGAGCCCTCTTTGAAAATGGGCTGTGTTTGAGCATTTCCCTAATGAGGACAGGACGGGGTTAAAAAGTGACCATTTCATGGTTGACTTGAACCTGCTTACTTTCCTTGATGCGTCGTTGTGAAATGCCTGACATGAATAAACTCTCACTTTGGGCAAAGCAGGAAGTCAGCGGTCCCTCCGGGACGCCGCCGGGGGCTGCGCAAGGGCAGCGGGAGGGAGCGCTGGTGGCGCTCGGCCGCCCTTGCCCGCAGCGGCCGTGCTGGGGGCGGGGGCCGCACACACCGAGCGTCCCCTGAGCTGGGCGCTGCATCGCAGCCCGGCTCGCAGGAGCAGAAATAAGTTCCGCTCACTGTTTTCCTCCCTTTCCCAGCTCACCTAGTTAAAGCTGCCCCGGGAGAATGAAACCAGACCCCGCGCCCTCTCGCCGCCCGGGAGCCGGGACCCCTCCGCCGCCCCCGGCCGCAGCCTGCGAGGGCGGCGAGATCAGTCACCGGCGGTGCGGGACAGGCTCCCCCGTCTGGAGGGGGCGGCGGAGGGGGCTGCCCTCCCCCGTATCCCCCGCGCAGGGAGGGGGAAGCGGGGGCGCCTGAGCCCCGCCGCAGCTGGCAAAGACGTACCCCGAAAGAAGAAAAAGAAGCCTCTCGCAGATGGCAGCCCCCCCCCGCTTCGCCCCCGCAACTTTCTCCCACCAGAAGAGCGGGAAAATGAGGGAGGGATGTTTGCGAAACGTGCTCGTTCCTTCTGCAGCGTTCGGTGGTAATGAATGCAGAGGGAGGGCAGAAGAAGGGGATCTGGTGGAGAAGGAATGTGTTTGCAGGAGGAGGAGGAGGAGTGTAAGCGGTGATTGTGTAATTAAATAATTTTAAAAAAATACTTAAGTCTCATTTGGGGAGAGAGCTGGAATAAGGTCCACAGGGTGTAACCGGTGAATTTTTCAACTTCCAAGTTTTGCAGAGTCCGGGGCGGGGTGGGGGGGGACGCACACGGACACCTTGAGAGCAAATCGGGAGCGCCAGGGAGAGATTTATCGTTTAAATTTTCAGGAGATAATTTTTATTACGGCGGCCGTTCGAAAAGCAGTGTCTCACCACTGCCTGCAGAGCGAGGGCGGGAGCGCGAGCAGAGGCCGCCGGAGGAGCCCGCAGGCCGCGCCGCCCGCTCTGCCCGCCCGAGCGCGCCCCCGCC